>JBBPBX010038440.1:7970-30396 GCA_038048925.1 Garcialebias charrua
GGTTCTGGTTCTCCCTCTGATGACTTGCCACCTGTGTTCACAGGACCATCCAGAGCACGGGGTGCTTTACTTGGTGCGTGGTCTGCTCAACATGGTGCAGGATTACACCTGGGAAGATAACAGTGACGCTAAAGTGCGCGTTTATATCAGTGCTCTGCCGCTGCTGGCTGCCATGAGCCAGGAAACTTATCTCTATTCCATCCCCAACAGTAAATGCACACACACATGCACAAACACATGCACACACAGTCCATTTCAGGTGAGACTTCCTGTATTTTGCACTAGTTATTCAGCTTACAGTGGGTCTTAAATCTCCTCTTTCCACTTTTATTTTATTTTATTTTGAATGCTGAGGGGTCAAGAAGTACATTGCTGGTTCAAATCCCAGCCGGGGGACTTTCTGGGTAGAGTTTGCATGTTCTCTCTGTGCATGTGGGGGTTTTCTCCAGATACTTCAGTTTCCTCCCACAGACGAAAAACATGTACTGTATGTTGGGCTGATTGGTAACTCTAAATTGTCCCTAGGTGTGAGTGAGAGAGTGAAAGTTTGTCTCTATGTGTCCCTGTGATGGACTGGAGACCTGTCCAGGGTGTCCCCTGCCTCTCACACAGTGACTGCTGGACATGGGCACCAGTGACCCTCGTGACCTGAAAAGGAAGACGTTGGAAAAGATAATGGATGGACGATGAGGTTGTTCCTGGGATGAGACTCTTGTTCATTTTGGGGGTCACAGCACCGAGTGCTCCTGTGACCACCGACACCACTGAAGCCATGACTCTCTATAAATGATCTATTTCCTCTTTCTTGATATTTCTCCAGGTGCTCCTCCTTCCTGATCTTACAGTCACTTGGGATTGCTTTATCACCACTGCCTTCTTCTCTAGCTTGTCGAGCACCACAGTATCGGACTGGTTAGCCATCACCTGTTTGTCATTCTGGATCTGGAAGTCCTACAGTATCTTAGTCTTGCCATTCTCCACCACCCTTGGTGGGATTTCCCACTTTGACTGTGGGACCTCTAGTCCATACTGGACACAATGTTCCAGTGTATTATTCTAGCCTCTTGGTTTTGGTGTTCCATGAATGCGTTGCCTGCCTGGATCTTACAGCCTGCTATTAGGTATGTGCTGAAGTGTCTAAGGAACATGTTTGCAGTCTGTTCACTAAACTGTACAACAAGACACAAAGTTTTCATTCACATCTCTGTTGGAAAGACAACTCTAGAGGCTAATTCAAAGACAATTGCACACGTCAGCATCAAGTGTGGCATATACTAAGATCATCTGTCCCCACTGCTGTCCTGCATGGGCCTGAACCCCAAACTATAGATCGAAAGTTACAAATGTAAATACAGTTCTATGAATCCCGGATGACCGCCAGAGGGCGGTGCTGAAAGCATGGAATATTCCCTTCGCGCATGCGCTGTTCGAGTAATTATATCAACGATATCACACAGGTGTGACCGGATAAGCAATCAAGAGGCTACATAATAATAATAATAATAATGAATTCAATTTATAACGCGCTTTTCATTAGTGAAAATCTCAAAGCGCTACACACATTGAATGCTACACACATTCATATACAGGTAGCGGCAGACTACCATGCAAGTTGCTTTCCAGTCCTACCGGGAGCAACTCGGGGTTGGGTGTCTTGCCCAAGGACACAACGACACATGGTGTGGGGAACCGGGATTCGAACCGCCAACCTTCCGATCGGGGGACGACTGCCATTACCACTACGCCACGGCCACCCCTAAACATAGCCTAGCGTTATCCGTTAATTCAGTCCGACAGAATCTTCTCGCGTAAAGCAAGGATTCTGAGTGACAAAGAAGCTCTGGCGGTCATCCGGGATTCATAGAACCGTAGTTACATTCGTAACTTTCGTTCTATTTCATCCCTCCTGACCGCCAGAGGGCGGTGCTGAAAGCACGGAATGACTAATATCAACGATGTCGCAAGGAATCCTGAGCACATAACTCACTGAGGAAGCCCAGGGGACCCTTGCAGAAGAACCTGGCCCAGGGGATGAGGGGTGACCACGTTAACCCTGTAGAATCTGATGAACGTGTTTGGGGAAGCCCATGGTGCAGCAGCACATATTGCTTCCAGTGAGACCCCTCTCAGGGTAGCCCAGGAAGCGGAAACGCTCTTGGTAGAGTGTGCCTTCATGCCGACTGGCAGGGGATGGTGCCCTGCTGCGTAGGCGTGGCAGATGACATCCACGATCCAGTGGGAGAGGCGCTGCTTAGAAAGAGGGTAGCCCAGTCTAGGGCCCCCGTAACACACAAACAGCTGATCTGAGTGTCGTATAGCAGCAGTAGAAGCAATGTACTCCTCCAGTGCCCTCACTGGGCACAGCAATCCAGACCCCTCGTCAGGCGTAGGTTGAAAACGTGCCAGCCTTAACGGTTGGTTACGGTGAGAGTGGGATAAGACCTTTGGTACAAAAGCAATGTTTGGCCACAAGGTAACACCAGAGCCCTCAGGGCCCCTCCTGGGACATGAGGGACTGACTGAAAAGGCATGCAACTCACCAACCCTCTTTGCTGAGGCAATAGCCAGCAAAAAGGCTGTCTTGCATGACAGCCCCTTCAGGTCCACTTGTGGCAAGGGCTCGAACGGAAGGTGGCACAGAGCTTCGAGAACCAAGGGCAGGTCCTAACTTGGCGCCCGAGTAACCTTCGGTGCGTGCAACCTACGGGTACCACGTAGGAAGAGAGAGACCAGTCTATGACTGCCCACTGTACAGTCATTGATGCCGGTGTGATTAGCCGATATCGCTGCTACATAGACCTTAAGCGTTGAAGGAGAGCGACCCTTACCAAGGAGAGACTGGAGAAACTCCAAAATGGTGGGAACTGCACAGGAGACTGGATCCTCATTGTGATCAGAACACCATTGTGAAAACAGACGCCACCTGTTTTCGTATTGCTGACGAGTAGAAGGTGCCCTGGCGCCCAAGATGGTGCGTCCGACAGGGCTCGAAACTCCAGTCAGCTGCTGTCCTGGCCCTGCAGCGGCCACACCCACAGCTGAAGACGTTGAGGATTGGGGTGCCACAGCAACCCCCCCAGCTGAGACAGCAAAGCCCTCCTGGTCGGAAGACGCCACGGAACGTCCCGACATAAGCTCCGCAGTAGCGGGAACCATGGTCGTGCTGGCCAATATGGGGCCACCAACAGCAGTCTGTGGCCCCCCGCTAGGACTCTGTGAAGGGTTGGCCAAATCAGAGAATGGTGTGGAAAGGCATAAAAAAGGACCCTTGGCCAAGGATGAGCCAGCGTATCCCGGTCCAGTGCATCAGACGCCCCCGTATGGGAGTACCATAGGGGACACTGGGTTGACTCCCCTTTTGCAAACAAGTCCACCACCGCTTGACCAAAACGGCCCCAGATCATCCGCACCACGTCGCTGTGGAGGTACCACTCTCCCGGAACAGCCCTTTGATGTGAAAGAAAATCTGCCACCTGATTGTGTCGCCCAGGTAGGTATGTTGCCCGTAGGGTGGACAGATGAGTGGAGGCCCATTCCAAGAGTACCCTGGATACACTGAGAAGCTGTGCTGACTTGGTGCCCCCTTGGTGGTTGATGTGATAGAGAACAGAGACGTTGTCTGACCGGACGAGGACATGCCTCCCTTCCAGGTGGGGTAGGAAACGCTTGAGCGCCAAATGTACTGTACGCAGCTCCAGCACATTTATATGCCTGGAGCGGTCCCTTCAGCCCCAGCGTCCCTGAACCGCTATGTGTTGCCACACAGCCCCCCATCCTGTGGAGCTGGCATCTGTCATAACTACTTCCCTGCGGTACACGACCACCCCCATGGGGACACCCCTGGATAAATAAGCTTCATCCCTCCAAGGAGTCAGGGCACGAAGACATGGCCATGTCACCGCAAGTTTGCGATGCCTGTGCAGCCTGGCGTCCAGGCGAAAGCTGTTGAGCCGCCTCTGCAAGGGGCGAAGAGACAGCAGGCCTAAGGGTACCACCCGAGTGACTGAGGTCAGTTTGCCCAGAAGTTGTAAGAAGGCAACGTAGGGGAGCTGCCTACCTAGCTGGAACCGACCGACCAACTGGAGTATGTCGCCCACCCTTCGAAGGGATGGGCAAGCAGTCATGGAAGGCGAGCCCAGAATCACTCCAAGAAAGGTGACAGTCTGCCAAGGCAGCAGGCAGCTTTTCTCATTATTGACCTTGAGGCCCAACTGGGACACGTGAGCGAGCAGCAATTTGTGTCGCGAATGGCACAGGCCAGAGACGGGGTAAGGGCGTAGATTTCATCTCATTATTGGGGGGGACCATAAACAGGGAAATTTTTTAAGAGCAATTTTGGGGGGGTCGGCAAAGTTACAGTGAAATGTAATGCAAAATGTACAGAGGGAAGTTTATCCAAACTGCATGCATATACTATGCAGAATAATCAACAATAATATTGATTTAAATGGCATGTATTTTATTTAGTAGTCTTAATACTACTATTAATCAGTACAATAGTGACACTCATTACTCTTGTTAAAAAATGTAATGTGTTCAATCTGCAGTACAATAGACGACAAATAATGACAAGTGGCAAAATGAGAATTTTGCAAAATAGGTCCCCTCTAAATATTGTTTAAATTTCAGTTTGGCTTGTATTCATAGATTGCTGTGGTCAGTGTCACTGATAATCTGGTACCACACCTTCCCAAAATCTTAAAGCTTAAAAAGAAAACAGTTTTCAAGGAGAAGAAATACTTTAATGCAGGGGTCACCAAACTTTTTGAGACTGAGAGCTACTTCAGTGGGACCAAGAGGCACAAAGGTCCACTTGTTCGTTCCAAACAAATTTGCATGGTTCAACTTTAATTATAGTATTAATAATAATACATTTACATACATGTGAATATATGACTGCCTGATCACATCTGATCTGGTCTGTATTATTAAAGACTCCACACAATGATTAATGATTTAGCTTGGTAAATATGATCAATTATTATTGATAATTACCAGTAGTGATTAGAACTCTCAATCAAGAACTTGAGTCCTCAGTTTGAATAATTTTTTGGCTCTTCTGTGCAAATGTAAATTGTTCTTAGCTTTGACTGGGAGTGTGGATGGTTGTTTGTCTCTTTGTCTGTCTCTGTGATGGACTGGAGACCTGTCCTGGGTGTCTCTGGGACAGACTGGTGACTTGTCCTGGGTGTCCCTGCCTTCACACAAAAGCAGCTGAGATTGGTTCCAGTCCTAAACAAGGGGGCATAATGGATTACTTATTAACTGATATTTAAACATAAACACTATTTCTTTTATGTTAAACTCAGTCTGTAACATTTGAAATTCGTTGTATTTTATAAATATTTTATTAACTGTTTTGTAGAAATGAACACGTTTGTAACATTCATTCAAAATATGCCTTAACAAATCTGTAGCATTTTTTAAGAACCTATTAAGAATAAAATGTTCCAGTTGCAGATACAAAATATCAATAATGTAATATAATAAACAGTGACATTTTTTAATTAACCATGTGACATAAGTATTGATCCTCAACATTTTTTATAATAATAATTTAAAGCCCTTAAAACAACCACAGCTGCAACAAAGTGCTACACATATGAAATCATTTTAACTAATCATCACATCTTCTCTACTCTTTTTAAATTAATTATCTTTCACATATTTTATCATTACTTCTTTCAAGAGCTCCACACCTGAAAATATGATGAATGTGAATCCATCCTGCTCAAAGCTGCTCTGACATTCTTCTATCTGTCGCAGAGCCCACCAGGGAGCTAGTTAGCATTGAAGCTAGCGTGTTAGCTGATGAAGTGACGCTCCAAAGTGTTTTTCTGTTGCTACAGCCACTAATGATGCACAGACACACTTGTCTTTCAACACTGTGAAAGACCTTTTCCTCCCAGTCACTGTCACCAATGTTTTAAGTAGCTACTTACTGGAAGTTAGTACTTTGTGCAGCAGCTCACTCCCCACCAGCGGCTCCGAGCCTGTGACCTCCGCTGCTGTTGTTGTTCCTTGTAAACATTGGACTAAACCATTTGCCAACAGAGAAGGGGGGGTGGGCAAAATTTCCTTCTTTTTTTTAGAATAATGGCGGATTTCTCTCTTTTTTTGCCTTTTTATATTTATATTGTTTAAAGACACGATTTCCTTTATTGAATTATTGGGGGGACAGATCTATATTTCCCCAAGATTGGGGGGGTCCGGACCCCCTTGACCCCCCCAGGATCTACGCCTATGGGTGTAGAGAAGCCAATCATCCAGGTATGGCAGAACCTTCATGTCGTAGGCCTGCAGGGGGGAGAAGGCTGCCCTCACGCACCGAGTGAACACCCTCGGGGAAAGAGAGAACCCGAATGGGAGTACCCGGAACTACCAGTGACGACCTCGATATGCAAACCTGAGAAAGCGGCGATGTTCCGCCGCAATAGGCACATGAAAATAAGCATCCGTCAGGTCCATAGACATGAACCATTCTCCCCCCTGTGACCGCTTGAAGGACCTCTACTGTCGTGAGCATGTGGAAGGGCATTACCTTTAAATAGTGTCCCCTGAGATCCAAAATGGGACGAAAGCTGCCCGTCTTCTTCGGCACAAGGAAGTAAGTTGAATAAAAGCCTCTGGGTTGCCGCAGAGGGTCCACCGCCTCGATCGCACCCTTGGCCAGGAGGATGGAAAGCTCCTGGTCTAGTGCTCGGGCTTTCACCGGGTCTGAGATTACAGTCATCTTGACCTGGTGTGAGATGTGAGCCCGCCGTCGGAACTGTAGCCGGTAACCATAGGTCAGAGTGGCAAACTGGCAACTACCCATGCGTCCCCGGCATGAGCAGCCCAGTACAGTATCTGAGCTGCTGGTGGGAGAAATATCCGACGTCGGCCTGGTGGCATCATCGTCTCCCTCCTCGGTCCCTAGGGGCCGTGGGGGTCAGCGGCCAGAGCCCATGGCTTGGACCTGTCCTGCTGGTTGGCGGACCGGTCCACGAAAGGAATTGTGAGGTCTCTGCTGAGCCACATGAGGGCAAGGACCCTGAGGCGACCGAAAACTGTGAACCGCCGGGGGGCGTCAAGGAGGTGGAGGGGGCATCGCCTTGCTAAGGGTTGAAAGTTGCTGCCCTGTTTGTCGTGCCTGGATGGTCCGTTCGAGCGTATCCAAGACAGTCGGACCGAACAACTCCCCTGGCACCACCGGAAGATCATGGAGGGATCTACGACATGGTTCGGCCAACGTTGACTGTGTCAACCAGACCTGTCGGCGGGCCTGGACCAAGAAGGACATCACGCGTCCCAATTCCCTCGTCATCAGTGCAAACCCTTGAAGCGTTGCATCACTAAAGCCCACCGTCGCTGTTGCACCACTGGTGCCCTGAAGCGACGCAGAGAGGGCAAACAAAAGGTGTGCCAAAGAATTGCCGAGGTGACTAGCACGCGCTCCGGCATGATAGGCTCTGCAGAGCAAGTCGTCCGTGATGTGACACTGAGGTCGTGGACACCGGACATCATTGAGCAAAGCCGCCTCTGGTGATACGATGAGCGAGGCAACAGCAGGCTTAATCGACGGCATACGATCCAGGCCTGCCGCAGCTGGCTAATGCATGGTCGCCAACACTCGGGCATCCGCGGAGAGGCGTGCCTAGGTCCTTGGGTCATGCCATCAGCCATGTAACTCCTTCAAGTACTCCTCTGATGGAGTGACGGAAAAAGAAGGAGGGGCTTGTCCACGCCTAAAGAAGGCACTTCCCAGGGTGGGCCCCTCTGGCCGCGGGATGTCCAACTGCAGTTGAGCCAGGGCCGGACGCATGATGTCTTGCATAGAACCGGCTCCCGACTCACTACCTACGCTCCTAGATGAAGAAAAAGAACCAGTCACAGAGACCGACTGTTCCTCCTTATCACCTAAAAAATGAGAGGCAGAGGCAGCCAAGGATAAGACATCTTCCTCTGCAGCCAGCTCAGGCATGGGTGGGGAGGAGAGTCCAAATACCGCCACTGGCTCAGCCCCCAGTTGGTGTGCCTGCCAAAGGGACTTCAGTTCCGCTAACTCGGCGGACAGCTGCTCCACTTTTGTGGAAAGACCCCGTTCAGACTTGGCTCGCCTCTTTCTAGGAGGAGCCACAGGGACTACAGCCTCAGTCCGGTGCTTTGAGCGCCTGGGTACAGCCTCCTGCCCAGACAGCGGGAGATCACTGCTGAGCTCGGGGTAGAGCTGGGCCAGCCGAGCCACTCTTACAGACCGAGGCATGAAGCTGCAGTTCATGCAGGGGTTCTCCGACAGGGCCTCCAGCAGATGGTCCTGTCCAAGGCAGGTAGAACATAGGTCGTGACCGTCGTCCGCCTGGAGCACAGCCCCACAGTCTGTACAGCCGTGAGAGCCGTCCACACTCCCTACTGTGCACTGTACGCAAGTGTAGGGGAAGGAGGCCAAAATTGGGAGAGGGTGCGCGGACGCTAGCCTTCACCAATAAAAGCGAGGTGGGAGAGGGTGCGCGGACGCTAGCCGTCGCCATCAAAGCTCAGCCCAACCGAGAATGAGGTTGGCAAAATGAATCGGACAAATAAAATGAATTGGGAGAGGGTGCACGGACGCTAGCCTTCACCAATAGAGAACAATGCTAGCAAAAAAAAAAGAATTGGGAGAGGGTGCGTGGGCGCTAGCCGTCACCAATAAAAGCGAAGTGGGAGAGGGTGCGCGGACGCTAGCCTTCACCAACAGAAGCTCAGCCCAACTGAATAAGAGGATGGCAAAATGAATCGAGCAAAGTAATGAATTTGGGAGGGGGAGTGCGAAAGATAGCCTTCACCAATAATAAACAGGGCCAAGAAAATTAAGGAAACTAGCACCGCTAGTTCAGAACCATTACAAGGTTGGCGACAAGTGAATTGGGAGCGGGTGCTAACGCTAGCCTTCACCAACAAAAACAAGGCCAAACTCAATGAGACTAGCACCGCTAGCTCAACCAACCGAATATGTTATGAAAGGTGCGCGAACGCTCGTCTTCTCAAAGTAAACAACACCAGAACACTGCTGGCTACACAATAAAGTAGAGTAATACTTACCCACGTGTTGACTTCACGTGGAAATTGCCTCCTAAAGCGGACAGAGCCACAACAATGGCAACAAAAACCACAGGCAAGGCAAAAAAAAGGCTACTTATGTGACCACACGGTAGTCTCCTCCGAGGCGGACGGAGCCGCCACAAGCGGCGGAGCCGCGAATAAGTACAGTAAAATGCACTCACCAGTGTTGAACCACTTCAGTAACACTGTGGTTTGGGAGAGGGGCGATAGCCACCGTAGCTCCACTGAGATACCTTAGTAAAGGTGAAACCGTCGCGGCCCACGGAGGGTGAACACACTGCTCCGGCCAACAGGCAGGCGGGCCTCCAGCGACGGTGAGGAAGAAAATCCAAAGGCCTGTAGCCTTGGATCGAGCACGCGCGAGAAGAAAAAAGGATTGCATTCTGTAGGACTGAATTAATGGATAATGCTAGGCTATGTAGCCTCTTGATTGCTTATCCGGTCACACCTGTGTGACATTGATATAATTATTCGAACAGTGCATGCGCAAATGGAATATTCCGTGCTTTCAGCACCGCCCTCTGGCGGTCAGGAGGGATGAAATAGAACAAGGTTCCACAGTCATCAGTCACCTCATTTACATGAATAACATTGAGCTGCATGTAAAAAAACAAGCGAGATGTTAACTCACTCATCCACCTCACCAGGATACACAGTAAGGAGGACACTGGAATGTGATCTGGACTGAATGCAGTTTGATCAACTATGACCATGTGGATCACATTACAGCACAGTTTCTGTTTTAGGGTAATTGTTTGTTTTTGTGTCCTAGTGGACTCCAATGAGACGTTATATGGGGGGGACCCAAAGTTTCTGTCAGAGATCAACAAACTGTGTGAGACTCTGATTGGACAGATCCTGGACCATCTGAAGACGCTCACTCGAGACGAGGTCAGGCTGCCTCATTAAACACAAAACATTGAATGTTTTGAATGGTGCAGAAAAAAGAAGAAAATATTGCAATATCTGTCTCTTATTAAAAAAAAATATATATATATATATATACATAATAACTACAAAACAAACAACTTTGGTCCCAACACAGAACCCTGAGGTACTCCACATCAATTACCTGTACAAACTGTCTTCTATTATTCAAATAACTAGACACCCACTGTAGTGCTAATCGTCTAATGCCATATTTATTCAGTTTTCAAGGAGAATGATGTCAATAGTGTTGAAGGCCTTTTTTAAATCAACTAAACATTAACACAATACTGTTTTTGATCAACAGCAGTTGATATGTCGTCTATTAGTTCCATGAGCGCCACTGATGTTGAATTATTTGCTCTAAACACATATTGACTATTACTTAAAATATTCTGTTTATCTATCAATCGATCTAATCTGGTTACAAATATTTTCTCTAATATTTTTGAAAATTGTGGCAACAAAGATATTGATCTGTAATTAGTGAACACACATTTCTCACCAGAGGAACTATCTTAGCTATTTTCATATTGTCTGGAAATATTCATGTTGAAAATGTTAAATTACATATGGTTCAATAACATAAGTCATTATGTCCTTTACAAACTTCATGTCCACGTCCATCCAGTCTTTTGATCTTTTATCTGCAAGATTTTTTACAATCCTCAGTATTTGTTCCTCATCAGCGTCACAGTACATTTTCACAGCACTGTATGTGGGCGAGTGGTGCGGTCAGCACCGACACATGTCTGACTGTCTTGCAGCAAAGCCTCCGGCGTCAGAGCGCCCTGGCCTTCTCCCTGTTCAGCGTCCTGTTGGCTCACAGTGATCTGAGGAACAACAAGCTGAGTCAGCTGGCCATCAACCTGTGGAACCTCAGCCACAAACATGGCCACTGCGAGACCCGGCTCTCTGTGAGTCTTACAGCTCACATCTGGACCAGATAAGATCTTCCACCGTTTGTTCTGACTTGTGTTGTCCCTCACCAGGTCCAGACTCTGGAGCACATCAAACTTCAGGCTCAGCTGCCCCACATGGTTCACCTGTCGGATATGGTCCAACGACTCGCTCTGCAGTCTCGCACCTGAACCTCAGAGACTCCAACGCTGTTGAAGGAAATCCTCCGAAGAGTTGCACGACAAAAGAAGGAGCTTGAAGACACTGAAGATTGTATGAAGCAAACACTCGTCGTCAGGTTGCTGGAGGTGTTTTCCTGTCGGTCACATCCTCTGGGTTTGTTTTCAGTATTGTTGAACTCTTTCCAGTTGGAGTTGATGGTTTTAAGAAGTGGGAACACAAAAGCCTCCAGTTCAGTTGTCCACACTGAGCGTCACATTCAGTCAACGCTTCGTCCAGTCTTTCTAAATCAAAACCTTCTGCTCAACAAAAACTGATCACTGGGTCCAGTTTCTGTCAAATGTGACAAAAACAAACTTGTCTTTAATGTTTGTTGATGAAACGAGCCGGCACGCTGAGCCTGACTTCATCACGTTTGTCTAGTTTTTCTTCTGTTTGTCCTGGTTTTGTCCACAAGCATGTTTCCTGCAGCACAACACTCATACATACACACAAGTATTTTATGTTCTTCTAACACACACACAAACATTTAAAGAAAAAAATTAACACTGAATTATAAACACTTTTTCTTTCAAGGTAATTTTTCAATAAAAAGTTCAAATCAGGTTTATTGTTTTCAATGATTTCACAGCATTATTTTCATTTGTAGCAGAAAATCAGTTTCAGATTGTAAATGAAAAGAAGTGAACCCTCCTGACGTCAGATTAAATCCCAATCCAAACCTCAAAGTCCAGCGGCTGCCTCACACACACAAAGTGGTGATAGTGATTTAAATCATCTCAACTTTAGTCTGGTTAAACCCAGATTACACATCTGTGCTGACAACCAACATGTCTACCTGTGTTCACGTGTCTCTAAGAAAACATGTTGCTGCTGTTCAGAGAACACTTGAAGCTCAATCATTGATCAGTTTGTGTAGATCAATCACAGAACCAGGTTCAAACATGCATCTTGTATTTTAAGTTGTAACTATTAGTAATAAATAATTGGAATCATAGGATGTGAAATGCTTTAATTAAAATGATAAAAACTCTTTTGAGTATAAATGTAGTGTTTCTTGTTTGATCAGTCAGTCTGCAGCTGGTTCAGTGAAGCCATTCTCAAGTTTTCCACCACATTTTTCTTCTGGGCTACAAACATGAGATCAATTTAATTAACAGAAGTCTGTTTCAAGGCCACCAGCATGAAGCTTCCAGAAACCAGTAAGTCATCTGGTGGAAACCAGCATGGTGGATCAGTTGGTAGAGCTGCCGCCTCTCTGAGAGAAGGTTGCTGATCAAATCCCGACCGGGGGTCTTTCTGGGTGCAGTTTGCATGTACCATTTTCCTCCCACAAACCAAAAACATGCCTGTATAGTGGGAGTGGTGGTGCAGAGGTTAGAGAAAGTAGAACCATTGAAACTTTCCAACTATGTGCTCAGATCATTTCATAATTGTCTTTAAGTAAAGCCATCACCAGCCATTCTTTCTGGAACGTTCCATCTGAGCTGTGGGTTTTCTAAACACAAACATCCATGTACATGAATGTAAATTTATCCAATGTCAAATAAATTTATTCAATATAATCAACCTGTTTTTATGTTTTCCTCTTAGAAGAAACGAACACAGTTTAAGAGTCGTGTTGTTCCCAGATCCAGAGCAGTCATTCATTTCTCCAACAACGTTTGAAGGACTTTGTAGAACATGTAACATGTTGTAACATATTGTAACATGTTGTAAAGTGTAACAAAGCCTGACCACAGTAGACCACTTTAAAATGTCTGAACTGTGGATTCAAATACTGAGCCTACTTCGTTTTTTAAGGAAATACATGTAATAGTTTGGGTCTTGGATCCTTTCCCCTCGTCTCTCATAAAAACCAATCATTCTGCAGTAGGCCCACTTATCACTCAAATAATAAATCAGTCTCTACAATCTGGTCATGTTCCACTGCCTCTAAAAACCGCCATCATTAGGCCTCTTCTGAAAAAATCTAATTTGGATCCCGACATTTTTTCTAATTACCGCCCAATTTCACACCTCCCTTTTCTGTCTAAAGTGCTGGAAAAAGCTGTTGCTGCTCAGCTGCAGGACCACCTACAACAACACTCCCTGTATGAGAAGTTCCAGTCTGGATTCAGGGCAGCTCACAGTACAGAGACTGCATTGCTGAGAGTTACCAATGATGTCCTCTTGGCTGCTGACACTGGCTCTCCCTCCATCCTTGTCCTCCTTGACCTCACTGCAGCCTTCGACACTGTGGACCATAGTATCCTCCTCCACCGTCTTCATGTGGAGGTCGGTCTCTGCGACACCGTCCTGGACTGGTTCAAATCTTTCCTCTCCAATAGGCTGGAATGTGTTAGTCTTGGCAACGCCACGTCCCAGACAGTCTGTGTCTCCTGTGGTGTCCCTCAGGGGTCGGTTCTGGGGCCCCTGCTGTTTTCCCTTTACATGCTGCCTTTAGGTCAAATTATTAATCAGTTCAACATTTCTTTTCACTGTTATGCCGACGATACACAGCTTTACATCAGGACTGGAGCATCCTCATCTTCCACCTTGTCATCTCCATCTTCACTCACTGCCCTCTCTGCCTGCCTGGAGGCAATTAGGGCATGGATGAATCAGAACTTTCTTCAATTAAACTGCTCCAAGACTGAGGCCATACTGATTGGCACCCCTCACCAGGTACAAACATCTCCTATAACAACACTTTCCTTTTCTGGACAAGACATCCCCCTCTCCACCTCTGTTACTAATCTTGGAATAAAAATGGACTCCAATCTTACATTTGAAAATCACATTAAGCATCTGTTTAAAACTTGCTTCTTCCATCTTTGAAACATCTCCAGACTTCGCCCATCTCTAACTTTTTCCGATGCCGAGAAGCTCGTCCATGCTTTTGTCTCCTCCAGGCTCGACTACTGCAGAGCCATATAAAGTGAGAGTTCCGACACTTCCATAGACTCCCATTGTAAGAATGGAATGCGGAAGTCACGTGGGTCATGGAGGGGGCGATTCATAAGATATCTATGGGGCGATTTGTTCCACTAAACTGTTCCAAACGGCAGCGCTACTAGCATCAAACGTAGTTCATTGTTGATGTTTCAGACGTGTTTTCTCCGGTAAGTTGATGAAAATACAATTTTCTTTTGCCCTTGTGAAGCGTTTAAAACGTCAAAAAATGCTTAAGAAAAACGCATAGTGTAGTGCTCACGCCACTAGGTGGAGCTGCAGGTAGAAAGATTGTCAGTTTGTTACTGCTCAATAATTACTGAAAAACGCAGGACAACATAAGAAAAGTCGGGTTTTTGTGTCGTGTTGCGCCAGTAGCTGCTCAAATTGACTGACAGCGACGAGCTGTTTGGAACAATTGAGAGCTACATGAACCACGTGACCGCCTGTCGGCGAGTTTAAAGTGTGTCGCAACTCTCACTTTATATGGCTCTGGACTACTGCAACTCCCTGTTTATTGGAATCCCTGGCAATAACCTTCAGAAACTTCAATATATTCAAAACAGTGCAGCAAGGATCTTGTTGAGAGTTTGTAAATTTGAACATATTACACCCATTCTCCATAACCTTCATTGGCTTCCTGTCGCCTACAGAATTCAGTACAAAACTGCTCTCATTACACATCAATGCTTACATGGAGCTTCACCAGATTATCTGAAGGATATTCTTATTCCATACTCATCCACCCGGTCGCTGCGGTCACAGAACAGTAATCTCCTTCACATTCCGAGAACCAAATTAAGGACCATGGGAGACCGGGCTTTCAGTGTGGCTGCCCCCCGCCTGTGGAACTCTCTTCCTGACTGTCTGAGAGCCCCACAGTCTGTGGTTGACTTTAAGAGCGGCTTGAAGACCTTTCTTTTCAACCGAGCATACTCTACCTCCTCATGATTCTACTTTTGATCTTAGCTGATACTGTTATTGATTTTAATTGTTTTATTATTTGTTTTATTGACATTTAATTCTGTTGCACCTTGTAGCACTTTGAGATTTTCATTAATGAAAAGTGCGTTATAAATTGAATTCATTATTATTATTATTATTATTATTATTATTATTATTATTATTATTATTATTATTATTATTATTATTATTGAAAAGAAAAATAGGCAAAAGTTAAACAGTTGACTGATTTCACTGGAACTTATTAAATATTATCAGAAGCAAAAAAAAAAAAAAATGATGTCAACAGAAAAAGAGTAAAATCATCCAGGTAAATAATAATAATAATAATAATTGTCTAATCTTGTCATCTGCGTATGTTTCCCATACACAGACGAAATTCGTCTCTGCATTTAACCCAACCACCTAAAAACCAGATTCCAAAAAAGTTGGGACACTAAACAAATTGTGAATAAAAACTGAATGCAATGATGTGGAGGTGCCAACATCTAATATTTTATTCAGAATAGAACACAAATCACAGATCAAAAGTTTAAACTGAGAGAATGTATCATTTTAAGGGAAAAATATGTTGTTTCAAAATTTCATGGTGTCAACAAATCCCAAAAAAGTTGGGACAAGTCCATTTTTACCACTGTGTGGCATCCCCCCTTCTTCTTACAACACTCAACAGACGTCTGGGGACAGAGGAGACCAGTTTCTCAAGTTTAGAAATAGGAATGCTCTACATTCATGTCTAATACAGGCCTCTAACTGTTCAATCGTCTTGGGCCTTCTTTGTCGCACCTTCCTCTTTATGATGCACCAAATGTTCTCTATAGGTGAAAGATCTGGACTGCAGGCTGGACATTTCAGTACCGGATCCTTCTCCTACGTAGCCATGATGTTGTGATTGCTGCAGAATGTGGTCTGGCATTATCTTGTTGAAAAATGCAGGGTCTTCCCTGAAAGAGATGACGTCTAGATGGAGCATATGTTGTTCTAGAACCTGAACATAGTTCTCTGCATTAATGGTGCCTTTCCAGACATGCAAGCTGCCCATGCCACAAGCGCTCATGCAACCCCATACCATCAGTGATGCAGGCTTCTGAACGGAGCGTTGATAACAACTTGGGCTATCCTTGTCCTCTCTGGTCCGGATGACATGGCGTCCCAGTGTTCCATAAAGAACTTCAAATCGTGACTCATCTGACCACAGAACAGTCTTCCATTTTGCCACACTCCATTTTAAATGACCCCTGGCCCAGTGCAAACGTCTGAGCTTGTGGAACTTGCTTAGAAATGGCTTCCTCTTTGCACTGTAGAGTTTCAGCTGGCAGCGGTGGATTGTGTTCACTGACAATGCTTTCTGGAAGTATTTTGTGTCTTTACAGTGCAAAAACAGCTTTTGTGAAGTGCCCTCTCTCAAAATGTGCCTGTGGAGTGATATTAGTTTAATTCCTTGCACATTTCTTTGACAGTTCAACATTTTGAGCTCTGGTTGAAAATGTTTGTGCAGATTAGATTTACATCACTCAGTTTGTGTTGTGATGATGGTGATGTTGCTCCTGCTGTAAATTGTAGTAAAGTACTTTATTAAATCTTGTTTTACATTTTACATATTTTATATAAAATTGTTTGGTAATTTATTTTTGCACAATCAACACTTATTTTGTCACCTGTTATGATTTTAACTAGAAACTGTTTCATTTAAATTAACATTTTAATCAGTGAATTACTATTTTACAATAGTCAGGCTACAAGCAGAATCAACTCTGTTATCCAGGTACTCAGTTGCTAATTAAAAAAACAAATAGAACAATTATCTAATGTGCAGAAATGAAGACTTCATCCCAGATGATCTAAGGTAAACTGGAACAGATCAAATGGTGGACGGTGGAGCATTCTCATGCAGAGAACATCAGAAATAGTTTCATAGATGACAAGATTAGACAATTATTATTATTATTATATTATAATAGATGTTTCTTTGTTGTTGTTTTTTACGTGTGTAACATTATAAAACACTGTTGACATGGCTATATTGATGATTGTATTGCATAGACCAGGGGTCTGCAATCTGCGGCTCTGGAGCCACATGCGGCTCTTGCAAGTTTTAACCAAAACTAACAAAACTGAATTTTATACTAAGTTATACTGTACCCACAACCAAAAAACAAGTAGTTTTAGCAGTTTTACTGTGATTGGCAAATATGTGGATACTAGTACCGGTACATAGAATAAATTATACTCCCTTTAACTTCATGCTTTATTTCTTCTAGGATACTCAATTTCTCCACAATAAAAAATGCATACGCCTGTAAACAGTTCATTGTTTTAGTTTTATAAAAATTGGCAAAATATATAAACAGTATATATTTTTACAAGTCGGCTGAGGCCACAGCGGCAAAGACTGGTTCATCCCAAAGATCCAGTCCCCCGGCACAAACAGAGTAATATTGTGTATTGAAGAAGAAAGCACCATTATATATGTATTATGCATAACTATATTTCAAGTAATCAAAGGTTCACAAATGTGTTTCATGTAATCAAAGGTTATAATACAATCATGTTTAGATGCTTAAATGCACTGTGCAAACTTTAATCTTACCGGTGTGCAGTTTGAGCAGACCTGCAGCTCGAAGCAACTCTCAGGCCGACATCTGCCCTTCCCCCCCACAGGGAGGAAGAGCAAAGCAGACACAGGATCTGACTGAAAGAACAGGTACATCTTTAGTATAAACACAGACACTTAGTTCATAGTATAAACACAGACACTTTGTTCATGACACAGAATGTGCCACTTAAAAGGTGCAACAGGTGAAACATAAAGGTCGAAGGAAACTAGTTTGAATCTAAACTCTTCTAAAAACTTAGGCTCAAACAAAGAGGCACACACAATCAGGTCAGTCAAGAAGAAGACCTTGGGCACTCTATAAATCTCAGTTGCCTTAGCAACTACTGATAGCAGCTCCTCTGACCAATAAGAAGTTCAAAACATTTTATGATATCGCGCACCAGAGCAGCAAACTGACATTCCTTGGGGGACTTTTCGAGCGAGAAGGTCTGTTCAACGAATCATTCGGATCGTATGCATATTGATCAATTGATTGTCTGCTTTTTCTGTTAACCTGTATCTTTTCAATAAATCTATTTGCTTCAAGAGACGCCTGGCTCATTTGAACACCCAAACTGAATTCCCTTCAGTTCTGGTGACCAGCCGACGTGATCTGACCCAGGTGACCTGTGAATAGCCGAGCAGAACTTCGTGGCTGACAGTGCAGTGGGCCCAAAAACAACAGAGAGGTAAGTTGACACCCTGAAATACTCAAAACAACAATTTGGCCTAATATCCAAATTTACTGCACTGAAGCACACGGGAGTCTATCGGATAAGGACTCTTGGTTAAGTTAAATAAATAATTTGGTTGGTTAAAAGTGGTTCACAGATACGTTTTCAGTTTAAGCAGACAAGGGGGGCCGGTTCGGCTCGGTTCGGGAGCAGTGGGTTACGACCCCTCCTCCGTCCGAGAGCGGCCGAGGAGAGTGTGTGACGCGCGCACACATCTGATTAAAGGTCACGACGAGGTGATCGAACGCTGAGGTTCAAATTACTTACTTTTGGGGAATACACGCTTTCTACTTAGGCCGTGAGCAGCCGGTCGTGGGTCACGTGGGGTGGATCCGTTCAGCCGCGTGAGGAGGGGGAGTCACGAAGACTTGTTTCACTGTCTAGTTTAGAAAAGCGTTTCCGGGGCGTCCGATTCTTTGAGTAGCTGGGAAGAGGTTGTTCGACTTGTTCCATGACCGCGCATGGGGAGAAAAAACAACCGCCGCTTGTTTCTTGGGTCGGACGCGCAGCCGAAGTCTGAGCGACGTTGAGGTCGCCGGAAGTTCACGCTGAGGTGAAAAACTACAGTTCCCAGAGTGCCTTGCGCTAAAAATTGCGGATTTGGCACAGTGGATCCGCTCTGGGGCGTGACCTAAAGAGGTCTGTAGAAAAAGAAAAAAGAGGAAACAGCCGACGAGGGTTGTACACATACGGAAGCATATTGGTGCCACTGGGGTGTATGTTTAATTTGTTTTAAAATACTTTGCGTCGCATTTCTTTAAATTTTAATGTGAATCATTAATTTAGGGGGAAAGACATCTCAATTAGTTTCAAATTAGGAATTTTTAATAGTCTGATAAATGTTTGTGTCGACTCAGATGTGTGTGTGTGGAAAGTGTTCCTTATGAGATTGATGTGTGGTGTTGCCATGACTCGGCCAGCAGAGGGAGCTGTTGTTTAACACAGAATTAAAAGCCTGAACCCAGAGGAGCACCTCACACTGGTTAGATTTTTTTACTGTGTTACACAAGAGAACTCAACGAGTGGGAGGAACGATTGTGGAAAAATAAAGCTTTTTGAGTGAATGTTGTGTATGAAACCAGTCATGGAGCACATTAATGAGCAACCGACCTGTCAAAATGAATCTTTACATGAACAATTGATCAGAGTTCAGGCGGTGATAGACATAATACATGCTGCTGATCCAGCGAAGTCGAAACAATTGAATGCTTTAATTATACAAATTGTGAAAGCAGCAGAAAATTCAGAAAAATCCACAGACAACCTGACACAATTAGTTTGGACGAAGGTGAAAGAGCAGAAAAAATTGCTTGATGATACAGAAACTAAACAAACAATCTGTACATCATTTTGGGAGCGTAGCAAGCTTAATAAGGGTCAACAACAACAGAAGCAACTGGTGGAGGTGTACAAGCAGTTAGCTTTGTTATCTCAGAGCGTACAAAATGTTGGTGAGACAAACAGTTGCACAGAAATAGAAGAAAAAACGACACCACCGGCATCAAAAATTGATGAGAAAGCAGATGGAACAACAGGAAATTTAGCTAATTTAGTCCTAACCAGATTTAAATAAGACAAACAAAAGATAGCTCATTTTAAAACGGTAGCAGACTATCAACAGTTAATTAATAATTATGATGGGCAGCTGAAACATATTGACCTTCTAGAAGAATTGTTCTTAATTGCATTAGGGTACACAGAGCAGCAGGTGGCAGGAAGAAGAGCAGTCAAACAGCGCCACCTACAGGAGGTTTGAAGCAAGTTGCAGAGACAGGGAGATGAGAAGGTGATGTGAAAGAAAAGAAAACGGAAGTAAGGAAACAGTGAGTCGGTCAGACAGAGGATGTGGGGAAGTGGTCAGAGAGCACTTGGAGCTAACAGAGGAGCAGCCAGAAATGAGGAGCAATGGAAGAGATTCATATCAGGAGATATGTGGAGGAAGGCGAGGAGAGAGAGAGGGATGAGGTGACCCAGAAAGTGAAAAGCAAGTGGATGAAGGAGCAAACAGGAAGTTGAGACAGAAAAGTACACAAGGAAGTTGAGAAGAAGACAGGAGGCAGGAGATGGAGGGAGCGAGTTCAGGCCCCAAGAGGAGAGAAGGGGGGCCACAGAGAGGGGTTGTGGAAGTATCAGAGAGAAGATGAAGGTGAGGCGAGATTAAACATTTATCTTGAAATCAGCCATAGAGCAAAAAAAACTTATTTTGGAAATTTTAAGAGGTCAGCAATTCACCAATTAGGCAAACACGAGAGTTCTAGAGAGAAGTGAGACAGTTTCGGGTTGAGGTTCAGTGAACTTTAAAGTTGATGTAAATTTATTTTTTCCTGCTTTTGGACTTTAGATTAGAGGTAAAAAACCCGTTGTGCAGACCAGACCCTGCGAGATGTGTTTTGGTTGGAGACAAATGCCGAATGAAACAAATATAGCTTTTGAATTTTGGTTTAATAATATAAGGGCGTTAGATTAATTTGTTTTTCTTTCACAGCCTAACAGCACAAAGCTGGTGGGAATGGAGCAAGAGACAGGCAGATTTCTTTATTACCACACACATAATGTAATTTGCCATGAGCTAGGATTCAACCAAAATGCACGAAACTTTTCGTTTGTCAGGAGATTGGGGGAACAGTGATGGCTCCATTGGATTTGAATGCATAAAGTTGACGTCTACATGGTTCATTTTGACTCTGAGAGCGACAGCGGACAGGAAGTGGGAGCGAGACCTCTCACTCATGAATGGACACAAAGACAGTTGAAGGAAAAAGCAAAGAACTGTCATTCAAACACCAGAATGTCCATGAACTTCCTCAACCATAGTTCAAGGCTACGACCTGAACAAAACAACAGTCCAGGACACAAACAGATGTCAAAGTCAGCAAACACAACGTGAAATCAAGTGAAGTCAGGACTTGGGGCATCCTGCAGAGAAAGCCACCCAGAAAAAAGGGGCGGGACACTGGAGCTGACCTAAGCTGGACAAATGGACAAATTCACACGATCAGAGCATGAGCATGTGAAACAGCTGTCACGAGTCACTCATTCCAGCAACCCGTGAAGGCGTCGGCCTCACATTCGAATCGGTGGGGTCACATTGGGGCCTCAGTCTCAGGGCCAAACGTAAAGTGCATTATTTAATGATGACACATAGAACAGGCCACCGCAGGCCACAGGATTAATAGATTAATACTGGACGGTGAGTTCTGTTTGTCTGCTTCTCCCCATCCCAGTAGGCTCTAAAACAAGATAACAAGGCTCTCATCCCGAGGCCTACAGGAAAATGAGTTTGTGAATATCTTCACAGGTGAAATTGGTGTCACCTCAATTATTCATATTAGGTTTAAAGGTTAAATATTTAATGGCATTTCTCCTCGAGGGGAGGCATTGGCAGGAGTCTGGTGGGTACAACGAGATCAATAAATTAGGAAATACAGAAGGAGCACGTGGTGGTCAGTGAGAAAAATGGTTATTGTGGACAGAAAAGCGGAGCAGCGATAGTGCTGGTTTGGTGAGGGGCTTCAGACATATCAGTGTTTTGACGCGATGATAGGTTTGAAGCAGAAAGAGGGACACAGTCAGCGCCGAGGGCGGAGGCAGGGCTCTGTGTGAACTTTGGCTGCAGCACTAACTAAGCTCGTTCAGTGGACAAGAGAGGGTTTTGGACAGCAAAGGGAGACAAAGGAAGCAGACGTGCGATGTGGTATCACAGCTTTGACAAAACCAACACACAGGCGATAAATACACATCAGGAATGTAACTGTCAAGCTGATTTGGAAGGAAAAAGAGCATCGGGATACATCAATTGACGTCAGATGGTGATGGTCACTCCAGAAGAAGAGAGGGCCATGAGATGGGATGAGGCCTCTGCGGCTTGCTGTCAACAGGGGCGGATCCTCAAGGAAGAGAAGACAGTGTGGGTGGACCATCCAGAAGGTGGAAAAAGAAGAAGATTTGGAGGAGCAGCAACTCGAGAGTGTGGAGCACACCAGCTGAAGGGGATTTCAGCTGGTGACACACACACATTTAAATTTTCTGATCAGAACATTGCGCCGTGCATTCATTGCGTGAGATTCAACAGACGAGGAGAGGAATTTTCGACCATGATGACACCGGGTCA
>JBBPBX010038441.1:0-10229 GCA_038048925.1 Garcialebias charrua
GGGTATTGGAGGGTGCGCCTCCTGGGGACTCCCTTGTTCTGCTGGGGGACTTCAACGCTCACGTGGGCAATGACAGTGAGACCTGGAGGGGTGTGGTTGGGAGGAACGGCCCCCCTGATCTGAACCCGAGTGGTGTTCTGTTGTTGGACTTCTGTGCTCGTCATGGATTGTCCATAACGAACACCATGTTCAGGCATAAAGCTGGGTTTATACTAGCGTCTCATGTCTTTTACCTCCCGCCGACATGTCTTTTACCTCCCGCTGAGTGAACCCAGTCACCGACCGCATGAGTGTTTATACTTGGCAAGACGTGGGGGGATAAATTATAATAAATCCCTCCCTCTTCCCTCCCACTGCATTCCAGGATTTCATGAAAAAAATGAAAGGAGGCAGAAGAAGAAAAAAATCTCATTATTTCTGTCCCTTCTTCAAACAAAATTAACAATCAATTCAAATAGCAATCACATATATAAAAAAATATAAGATATTAAATGATTTCTCACACAAAATAGGCTTTAGTTACAGTTTTGCACGCTGTACCCGTATAACCGTATTTAAAAAAAAAAAAAAAAACTCAACCATGTGAGATTCGAACTCACGTCCTTTGAGTGGGAGCGCAACGTCTTTACCACTAGACCAACACGGCTTGTTGTTTCACAGCGGAATTTGCTTTCTTTTAAAGGGTGCATGCAGGCGCAGGCATGCTTTTGAGTGCGCGCGCGTAAATATATATATATATATATTTATATATATATATATGTATTGGTGTGTGTGTGTGTGTGTGTGTGTGTGTGTGTGTGTGTGTGTGTGTGTGTTGGGTAGTGTGCTGAGGCGCACGGTACAGACAAGTTTCTCTTCAAATGTCTGTCAAAGCAAAAACAAAAAACGCCCACAAACTTTGAACCAATCACACGCTGCGAGCCGCATCGTCGGCGTCTCGGAGTTCTGCTTGGGGGCTATGTACACGACAGGCTGTCGAACGGGGGATAGCAGCGGGTGTGCGGCCAAAAGTTGCGCAATGTTTGCTCACTCAACGGGGGGTAAAAGACATCCGACGGGCCGTCGGCTCAAGTATAACAAGGCCTTAAGGGTGTCCATATGTGCTCTTGGCACCAGGACACCCTAGGTCGTAGTTCGATGATCGACTTTGTTGTCGTCTCATCTGATCTGCGGCCGCATGTCCTGGACACTCGGGTGAAGAGAGGGGCGGAGCTGTCACTGACCACTACCTGGTGGTGAGTTGGCTCCGATGGTGGGGGAGGATGCCGGTCAGACCTGGCAGACCCAAACGTATTGTGAGGGTCTGCTGGGAACGTCTGGCAGAGTCTCCCGTAAGACGGAGCTTTAACTCCCACCTCCGGGAGAGCTTTGAACACGTTCCGAGGGAGGCGGGGGACATTGAGCCCGAGTGGGCCATGTTCCGCGCCTCTATTGTCGAGGCAGCTTATCAGAGTTGTGGCCGCAAGGTTGTTGGTGCCTGTCGTGGTGGCAACCCTCGAACCCGGTGGTGGACACCGGCGGTGAGGGATGCTGTCAAGCTGAAGAAGGAGTCCTATTGGGCCTTTTTGGCCTGTGGGACCCCGGAAGCAGCAGATAGGTACCGGCAGTCCAAGCGGCATGCGGCTCGGGTGGTTGCTGAGGCAAAAACTCGGGCGTGGGAGGAGTTCGGAGAGGCCATGGAGAATGACTTCCGTACGGCTTCGAGGCGATTCTGGTCCACCATCCGGCGTCTCAGGGGGGGAAAGCGGTACGCGACCAACACCATTTATGGTGGGGATGGCGTGCTGTTGACCTCAACTCGGGATGTTGTGAGTCGGTGGGCGGAGTACTTCGAAGACCTCCTCAATCCTACTGGCACGTCTTCCACTGAGGAAGCGGAGCCTGGGGACTTTGGGTCGGGCTCTCCAATCTCTGGTGCTGAGGTCGCCGAGGTGGTTAAAAAGCTCCGCGGTGGCAAGGCTCCGGGGGTGGATGAGATTCGTCCTGAGTTCCTTAGGGCTCTGGATGTTGTGGGGTTGTGTTGGCTTACGCGACTCTGCAATATCGCGTGGACATCGGGGGCAGTTCCCTTGGATTGGCAGACTGGGGTGGTGGTTCCCCTATTCAAAAAGGGGGACCGTAGGGTGTGTTCCAACTATAGAGGGATCACACTCTTAAGCCTCCCTGGTAAGGTCTATTCAGGGGTTCTGGAGAGGAGGGTCCGTCGGATAGTCGAACCTCGGATTCAGGAGGAGCAGTGTGGTTTTCGTCCTGGTCGTGGAACACTAGACCAGCTCTACACCCTCAACAGGGTCCTGGAGGGTGCGTGGGAGTTTGCCCAACCAGTTTACATGTGCTTTGTAGACTTGGAAAAGGCATTCGACCGCGTCCCTCGGGGGGTTCTGTGGGGTACTCCGGGAGTATGGGGTACCAGGCCCATTGATATGGGCTGTTAGGTCCCTGTACGACCGGTGTCAGAGCTTGGTCCGCATTGCCGGCAGTAAGTCAGGCTCGTTTCCGGTGAGAGTTGGACTCCGCCAAGGTTGCCCTTTGTCACCGATTCTGTTTATAACTTTTATGGACAGAATTTCTAGGCGCAGCCAAGGTGTTGAGAGGATCCGTTTTGGTGGCCTTAGAATCGCTTCTCTGTTTTTTGCAGATGATGTGGTCCTATTGGCTTCATCAGCTCGTGATCTACAGCTTTCGCTGGAGCGGTTTGCAGCTGAATGTGATGCGGCCGGGATGAGGATCAGTTCCTCCAAATCCGAGGCCATGGTCTTGAGCCGGAAAAGGGTAGCATGCCCTCTCCGGGTCGGGGAGGAGGTCCTGCCCCAAGTGGAGGAGTTTAAGTATCTCGGGATCTTGTTCACGAATGAGGGAAAACTGGAGCGTGAGATCGATAGGCGGATAGGTGCAGCGTCCGCAGTGAAGCGGGCGCTGTACCGGTCTGTCGTGGTGAAGAGAGAGCTGAGTCAAAAGGCAAAGCTCTCAATTTACCGATCGATCTACGTTCCCACCCTCATCTATGGTCATGAGCTTTGGGTTATGACCGAAAGAACAAGATCTCGGATACAAGCGGCTGAAATGAGTTTTCTCCGCAGGGTGGCTGGACTCTCCCTTAGAGATAGGGTGAGAAGCTCAGTCATCCGGGAGGGACTCGGAGTAGAGCCGCTGCTTCTCCACATCGAGAGGAGCCAGTTGAGGTGGCTCGGGCATCTGGTTAGGATGCCTCCTGGACGCCTCCCTGGTGAGGTGTTCCGGGCATGTCCCACCGGGAGGAGACCCAGAGGAAGACCCAGGATACGCTGGAGGGACTATGTTTCTCGGCTGGCCTGGGAACGCCTTGGGATTCCCCCAGAGGAGCTGCTCCAAGTGGCTGGGGAGAGGGAAGTCTGGGCCTCCCTACTTAGGCTGCTACCCCCGCGACCCGACCCCGGATAAGCGGAAGAAAATGGATGGATGGATGGATGGTGTCCAAACGCTTTGAAATCTGTGCCAAAACAACCCAGATAAAAGGACTAGTGGGCCACAAAAATGTGAATTTAACTCAACATGAGCAATATTTTGGAGAAAGGACAAAAGTTCACTAATTTTGGTGGCGAAAGAGTTTTAAATTGTTGTAGATCCAGAACATTAAAAGCCTCATAAACACTAAGCTTGAATTTTTATTAAAAACTTATTTGATTTGTTGGGTTTATGTTTGTTGTTTTCTTGTGTTTGGAAAGTTCATTTTAATCTGTTCCCTACGGTAAGCGTAATTTGAGTACATGTCGTTTTGAAAGGGGGTCATCAGCCTGTTGGACCATGGACGGCCCAAAAGGCTGATCGAAGTTCTGAAAAATCGTCCAGCTGTCAGTCGTTATACCAGGTTCATAGAAGGTTTGATAAAGTTGCCTCCAAACGTTCAAATGTTTTTTGTCAAGAGAAGGTCTTGTTATAGTCTTAAGGGAACTGAGATTTTTGCAAAACCTCAGTATAGAACCAGTTTGAAGGGTTGAACTGTTTCGATACAGGGAATTGATTTATGGAACAATTTGGAAAACGATGTTAAATATGCTAAATCTATGCTCGTGTTTAAAAAAATGATCAAATCTAAGTTGTTAACAAAATACAAAAATCTTTAGTTAAATCCATTCTATTAGTAATTTTCTAGTCAACAAATGAAGTTTTTTTTATTCAATTACTTGGAAAACATTGCTTGAGTTAATTGTTTGGATTGAGTTTGCTTTTGTATTTTTTGGAGAGAAAAAAAGGGGCAGATACTATAAGATTATTTCTTGTCTCTGCCTCCTTTCATTTTATGTCTTTTATATTACTCACTGTATGTTTAAACATTGTTTTTTATTGATGTAAAATTAATAAATTTAATTAAAAAAATAAAAAAAAAATAAAAATAAAAAAGTTATCAACTCATAGATGATGCCACGTTATATTAATTTAAAAATGTCCAACTTCCCTCTTGATTATTTTGTCAATTTTCAGTTCAATTCAGTTTATTTATATTGCGCCATATTACAACAAAGTTGTCTCAGGGCACTACAAGAACATTCACATGCATCTGTTTAGTAAAGTTCTCTATCTAAGGAATATAATAATATTTTTAATATAATAATAATATTTAGACAAGTTTTATGAACCATTTCCAAAAGTCTCCTTTCTGGCAAGAATCATAAAGTTTTTTTTTACTGCTTTGTAACATGAAGTGAAAATAAAATGATTATGGTAAATGGTAAAATGGAGCTTATTTATATAGCGCTTTCCAGCCCCCTGTGAGGAGCCCCAAAGCGCTTTACAATACCAACCATCCACCCATTCATACACGCATTCATACACCGGTAGCGGGGACTGCCATGCAAGGCGCCTTCCAGTCCTACCGGGAGCAACTCAGGGTTAAGTGTCTTGCCCAGGGACACAACAACACATGGTGTGGGGAACCGGGATTCGAACCTCCAACCTTCCGATTGGGGGACGACTGCCATTACCACTACGCCACGGCCGCCCCACTTATAGTCAAAGTTAGTATTTTGCTTAATGTTGTTCATTTTGAGAAGATTATTTTTCATCTGTTTTGCTGTTAAATCTAAACATTATACAAAAATTAAAACAACAAAACTAATTTGCAGAAAGTCTGCATCAACCTCTTAAGCCTGCTGGACAAAATGATACCATTCTTAAACTGCAGCTGTGGGCCGCACAAAATCACTCCAAGGGCCACAAATGGCCCTCCAGCCACACTTTGGACACCCGTGGCTTAAGTATTTGGTAATACAGAGCGTTAAATAGATTCAAAGAGTTGGCAAATCTGAAAATGTGTTTCTACACATTTACTAAATACTTTAGATGTACGTTTTCCACAAGTCCTAGTTGTTGGGTTAATCTTGTCTAAAAAGTGAGATTGACATACTGAATTTAATTTTTCCTGCACATTTTGCAAAAGCAGTGCACGAGCAGATATTAAACATTTACTTTTTCTGTTACTTTCCTGATAATGGTGCTGTTAAACCGACATGTAGAAGAAAGTTGCAATGTAGCAAGACTCTTAGCAAACTAGAAAGGTCACACGTGGAAAGTGTAAACACGAGCGCATATAGATCCCGGCTCACCTCGGCATTGCTGTTCGGGAAAGGTGTTTTCATCAGGAGGAGGAGAGCAGCTGGATCGATACCTAGATGTTGTTGAGCGGCCAGAAAAAAGGCTGCTTTGTCCCTCAGCATATCCCCGAATGTCACAACGCCTGTGAAAAAATAAATACATAAAGAGCTGAAAGCTCCTCGCATAAAAAGCAAAACATCTTGAATTAAAAAATACAAGTCCAGTTTTTTTTTTTACACCTCGTCTGTAAATATATGAAGACAGAAGGACTCACCTGGATAAGTAGTGATGTTCACAGTCGTCATATTGCTGACATCCAAGCCAACAATGCTCATGAACACAGAGCTCCTTAAATTACAAACAGAAAATCAAACCTTAGTTTAAAAAAAACAGTAATGTTTTACTTTTTGTCATTCAAGAAAAGTTCACATCAAAGATCTAAAATGAGCATAAAAGCTTGTGGTGTTTTCAAACCATCAAATTTTATAAGTAAAAAATTCTACTGAGCAAATTATATCAAGAAAATGTAAAAAGCAAAGAGCTAGATAGTGGTGAAAGGAACAATCTTTGCAAAGATCACAACTTCCTGATTCATTTGAATAGATTGCATATATGACTACCAGTTTGTCTGGATGTTGTAGCTCCTGGGGTCTCCCATGACAGCCTGCAAGGCGATTTCTGGCAAAAGGTTTTCGTTTGTCTGAAGATTGTCAGCCAAGATCTGCAGGCTGGGTACAAACGTGCGACAGAGCTCCCCAGGTACAATGGAAGCGTTTTTCAACGCCTCACGCACAGAGTCCATATTCTCCACTATGCACACCTAAAACACACAAATCATATATAAACGCAACAATAAGGCCATGTTTGATCATTAACGATTAAGTTCAAGTATCTTTAATGTCATTCGCATCACATGTGAGGCATGGGGTTGAATGAAATTGTATACTCAAGTCAAGATCCCAGTTACACACAAAAATAGCAAAAATACCAAGGATAAAAAGAAACAGTATACAGTATAAGGATCTAAGTCTTTTAAGCCTTGAGGTCCCATTGGCTCTTTGGCTGAAAAAATTTATTTGCCATTGGGAGCGGTTCCTATAAATATCTGGGTATCCTGGTCGATTCACATCTCTCTTTTAAACTCCACGTGGAAAACCTAGTGAAGAAATTGAAAGTTAAACTGGGTTTCTTTTTCAGAAACAGATCATGTCTAACACTGAATGTTAGGAAACGCCTTGTATCTGTGACTTTCCTTCCCTCCATTGATTACGGTGACATTCTCTACATGAATGCTCCTACAAGCACCCTGCGGATGTTGGATGTTGTCTATCATGGTGCACTAAGATTCATAACTGGCTGTGATTATCGTACCCACCACTGCACCCTGTATTCACTGGTTAACTGGACATCATTAACCTCACGCAGACTCTTCCACTGGTACATTTTCATCTTTAAATCACTTCTTGGTCTGCTGCCCTCATACATCTCCTCCTACATGTCTTTGCGTGAGTGCAGCTACAGTGTGCGCTCTCAGGACATGATTACCTGCAGTGTTCCGTCAGTGAGGACTGAACTTGGAAAAAGGGCCTTCTCCTATTCCGCTCCTGCTTCATGGAATATCTTACAAAAAGATCTGAAGCTCTCGACCTTGACTTCTCTAAATGGTTTTCAGAATCTGTTGGAATCCTGGCAAAAACCAATGCAGATTTGTTCCTGTCTTTGATTTTATACGTCTACCTTATAATGTTTTGCTAGTTTTTTGATACTTTGTTAAAAAAAGAAAAAAAAATCTTTTGTTTTTTTCTCTCTTTTTGTTTTCTATTGTTTATTGTTTGTTTGTTTATTGTTTAATGAAATTCTATCACTGCTGTTCATTGTTCTTTAGTTTTAGCAGGTCGCTTTCGTAAATGAGCCCATGAGGTTCAAAAGATTTACCTGACTAAATAAAGGTTGAATGAATACACAAATGATACGCTAAAAGATCTAAGATATACGCTAAACACTATTGACGTAAAACAATACGGCATAACAGCAGCCCGAACATGAGTCTGTAGTTTCTTTCTCTGTAGCAGGCCCAAGACTCTGGAACGAGTTACCGCTGCTCATCAAACAGGCCCCCTCCCTCTCGGTTTTCAAATCCCGGTTAAAAACTCACTACTACTCCATTGCTTTCAATGCCAGCTGATTTGTATTGGATCGTTTTATTTATGATCTGCAATGTTTTTATGTTTTTCGTGTTGTACCTCATTGTCTGTGTTGCCTGTTGCGTGTTTGTTTGTCCAGCTGTGGACTTGTTCCTGTTTAAAGTGCTTTATAAATAAAATGGTATGGTATGGTATGGTATGGTATGGTATGGTAGGGTAGTGAGAAGATGGGTATGAATGAATACAGCAGCATTAGATAATCAGCAGCACGAGATCAGTATGGATAAGTCACATATCACCAATTAGAAATAATAAAGTTATTAACAATTAAACATTAAACCTGTTGCATTGATTTGCTAAGATTAAGGCACATTCTATAGTATACAAGCACGTTTTTTAAAGTTGCACTACTCTGCTTTGACTTTTTTGAGTAACTTTTTTTTTACTGTAAAAACCTTAAAAATGAAAGTGTCACGCTTCTTAGACAAACCTGGTTTCTGAGTTGCTGCAGTTGCTCTGCGAACGTTGTGTTTGACGGGCTGATCTGAAAGAGCCCGGCGGCTGTTTGGATGGCTTGGTGCATAAGCATCAGGTTCTCTGTGACAGGTGGAAGAAACAAAAAGACAGAGAGGTGAAAAATTAGCTATGAGAGATGCTATTAGAGCCTAGAATCTTAAAAAGTTGGGTCTGCAAGGTGACAGAATAACATGGCGTCCCACTGGGCTTCATTATGACAAGCACCATTACAGGTTATCGGCATCAAGCCGTGAGCAGCAAATGATGTGCGTAAAGGGAAGCTCTGTGCGGGACTGATGGGGCCAGGAGGGCCAGCTGTACTAGAAGCTGTCATGCATTAAAACACGTTTGACAAGCCCTAAGAAATGCACCACCTCCGGCGGCAAGCTGGATGACAGAATGTTTAATTAGTCCAAAATTAGACAACGGTAACGTTTAATCTCAGGCTGCTCAACACCGAGAGGCTTTTGCAATCACAACAGTTTGTAGAGTGTTAGTTTGCGTGAGACGGAACGTGCGTGGGGTTGCAGAGAAGCGAAGCTGCGTACAAAGTGATTCTGTGCACTAAAAACATTATCATGCAAGCACAGAGGCAAATTAAAAGGAGGTCATAGATGCCCACTTTTGCGAGTGCAAGGGGAGACGTTTAGTGAGGGCGGACAGGATAAGTGATTAAATTCTACTTTGCTAATGAGATTTAAAAAGGTGCTGAGGGGCTTTCTGCTGGAGATGGGCCATATGGCTTTGGGCTCTTGGGAAGCTCAAGCTAAGCTGGTGTGAAGTCCTATTCCTCATATCTCCAAAATGAATATTTGAAGCACTATAATCATCTTTACAGTTGCAACAGCAATAACAAAATGGTTTATGGTCTTCCCTTGGTCTTGCAATGGCTATAAATTGCAGGGTGGCATCACTCCGAGTTGTGCGACTGTTTAATGGCTGACTGTACTTATGCATTCATGCTGTCACAGAGTATCTAAACAACAGCTGCAGTTTCAGGATGAACTCTGCACAGTACACCCGTGTCAGAAGTGGAGAGGGACTCTGTGAAGGGACTTGTTGAGAAGCTTCCATTCACCACAACAAATCTAAGATGGGTTTCAGAGGCAACAACCTTGTGATTACAGTATTTTGAGAAAAAAATTGCCTCTGCGACAAGAAAACTGAGAAGCCCCAGGAATACCACGAGACAATCTGAGCAATTACTTGCAAATGTTCTTGGCCATTTAGTCGCCAACATTCACATCAAGGTGGTGTAATCCCTTAATCTTATACAGATTTATGAATTTTGTCAATTTGACTAGAGGATCCGCTGATCCTTAGAAGTTAACTAGGAATGATATGCTGTTAGGTAGTTAGGGCGTGCTTTCTAATGATTAGTAATTTCGAACAAATCTGATTACCATTTAAATAAAATCGTAATTCCTACATTTTGCAGTACATTTTGCAGGAAGGAAAGACAAAATATTTCTACACATTATTATTTTTTTTTGAATGTCCAGAGGACCAGAATTAACTTCTTTTTTTTAATAGCAGTGTTTCATTTGTAGCCCAAGGGCAATATAAGTGTAACAAGCAGCAACAAGGCTGAAATGTTGTTCTTAAAAAAGGGGTAAGAAAAACAGCTCTTTTTTTTTTGATAATCATTGGTCTGCACAATATGCAGAAAGGAATTCATTACAAAAGAGCAAAACCTGGATCTTATAGGTCATTAGTGTGACCCTAAGCTGCTTCTGTACAGCAAACACAAAGTAAGTTGACCTTCAGCCTGATGTACGTGGACTTTACAAGAAGTGATTTGTCTAACTTGTCACTAGCTTGCCAGATTTGTTTACTTAGACTATTGATATCATTTCTGCTTGCAAAAACACTTGAGATTGCCAAGTGCTCAGTGCATCATGTGTCAGCTCTACAGACTGTAATTAAACTGGAAAATGTTTGTTCTTTTGTTATAAGGCACTTGTCAAAGTCCTTGATAATGTTTTAGAATGGTAAACT
>JBBPBX010038441.1:19586-30394 GCA_038048925.1 Garcialebias charrua
TGTAGTGTGCTGCTTGTGGGACTGGGTTTGTTGTGGCTCCTTGGACTGATGAAGTCCTTTGGATAACGGCTGAAACTTCTCAACAACAACAAAAATGAATCCGTCCAGATGACCTGACTGAACTTGGTTGGATTTTTTTACCCGGATTATTGAACATGAACTTTGATAGATCACTTTATGTTGAGCTGGCTAAACCACCCAACCGTGATTAAAATTAAATCTGACTTGTACATTTTGTAACAACAATTGCAAATCATTTGTGTGTACTGTAAAACAAAGGTATGCTAAAGTTTTACGTTCGCCGAGTACACTTTTTTCTTTTAAAGAAGTCAACTTTTTAACTCTAGATGACTATTGGTACGAGCAAAAGAACATTTTAACACACACTGTTGTGTGAGAAGCTGTTGAAGAAGCGTGCTGTCAACACCTAGTGATCATCCTGATAATGTAATACAAAGAGTTGTCCTAGGAAGTCATGCCCTCATGACTTATCTGCTGGTGTGACGATGCTCTTTCTCAAAACTTGTTGAAAATGTAAACAAATGTGCGAATGCCTCTGTAGGCTGACGGAACAGACAGATGCAAAGAACAAACTGTTTTTCTGCAAATATTAGGTGTTTGGAAATGTCTAAAAAGTGACGCATTATAAAAATTGTGCTGAGAGAGATGAGAATCAACGTTTGTTAAATGCAATAATACATAACTGATGCAAATATCTTTATAACATGAACACAAATGTACAAAAAACTTGATAAGGGTGCAACCGAATGACAGTCAAAATATCTTTATAACATGAACACAAATGTACAAAAAACTTGATAAGGGTGCAACCGAATGACAGTCAAAATGCAAACACGTGCAAATTCCAGTGTTTAGAGGACATGGCAAACCTGCTGAGCTGCTTGAAGTGTACTTCCAATGGCGAGCTGCAGTCCCCCTGTGAGCTCTGACAGGTTGAAATGGGTGGTGTTCGCAGATGTTACAATATCTCTCATTAGGGCTAATACGGGCATCTGAAGGCTTTGTATTAACACTGGAAAGAAGACAAAAGAGGGAAATACCAGCATGAATTACTGATACAAGTTACAGGAAGTATAAAAGCTATAATGTAACACGACACACTGCAAGAGTTTTCAGACTGGTCCACCTTTCTTTTCCACGTTTATTACATTACAGACTTATGTTTCAAAGAACTCTAAGTACAAATAAAATAGGTTACCTCCACACGATAAAGGAAAACTAATTTTGTGTAGTTTTTATATTAGAATATAGGGAGAGGTGATATATTAGATGTCATGGGAAAAAAATGTTAAATGGTGTGTTTTTAATGACGCAACTGGCTGAATGTTGCTGGTTTAAACCAGTTTTCTTATAATGGCTGGCAGTATTGTGTTAACTGTACTGATGAACACTGAGATGGTTTTCTCTAAATGTTACTTTTGATTCTTCTATCAGCTTTTTCCACCACCAAAGGCCGCTGGTGACAAGTTCTCACCACCACCTTCTCAATCAAAAGGTTGGATATCCTGCAATGTTATTTGAAACGGTCCAAAATGATATTCTAAAAAGTAATAGGTGTGGAACCATAACTGGATAGTCAAAAATCTGACTCCTCGGTCAAACTGTGATATAAGATGAAGCAGTTTTGCAAGAAATAATACCTAAAACTCCACAGATGACCCGGCAGGAGATATAAAGTGTCTTTACTTCACCTTCTTTTGGAACATTTACACAAAATTGTTCCAAATCCCATTTAAAACTTGTTTGTAGAGTATTATACACAAAATAATTTAAAATAATTTAATTGAGTCTGAGTTTAAATGTACATTTATTGACTTGCCTTGTACGCACAATTTAACTTATAACACAGAAGACAAAAAGCACATTGTGGAATGATTACTGCTTGTTTCTCACTTGGCAGAAACATTCTTAGTTTAAATTATTGTTGCGTTTTTTTGTTGTTTGTCCTGCAGCAAATTCATGCAAAAACTACAAACCTTAATATAATGAAAATTGCCAGAATAGATTAAGTTATTAAACAGAAATGCCTACTTAATTTTTGTGAATAATGCACAAGAGGGCCTTGGGGCAGCAATGTGCTTCCTTCTTTTCGAACTATGGCATGCACTCCTGCATGTCTTAATCCTTTCTGCTGTGTAAATCTGATTCTTCTGGTTTATTGAACACAGTTTCTGCTTTAAGACAACATTTCGGTTTCCTTGTTGTTCAGTTGTGTTCTCACCGTTCTGTGCTTGCACGTTCTTCACTATGGCTTCTGTGAATTGTTCAATCTGAGGCAAAACAGAAGAGGTGCCGTTCCATTCTTCTTTTCCTCCAATCGGTGACAGTAGATCTACCAGAATCTTCTCAAAGCTGTAAAAAGAATAAAAACATGATGCATTTTATTTAAGGCATTTACAAAAATAAACAGCAGTATTTATTTAAAAACAATGGCATAAGCTAAATTTTGTGAGAAATACTTTTAACAAACTGTACAACAACTCCCAATCATTACTTGTTTGATTTGTTCACATTACGGTATATTTGATGGTTGGACTTACTGGATCCATGTTTCTTGGTCAGCACTTCCAGTCATCACCTGTTCCAAAACTGGAACAAGATATGTAAAACCAGTACCAGAGCTAGAGCCACCAATAAAAGATTGGATGAACCCGATCAAAAACCTGCCAAGCTGTTATCACAAAAAAGTGAAAAATTAGATAGCGGTGAATGATCCTCTTTGTAGTATTTAAAGCACAATTCCAACTACAGAGACTCTGACTTATTTTATACTTATTTATAAATGTAACTTTATCAAAATGAGGTTTTGATATTAATTGATAATACATGATTTTTGTCCTAATTATATATATATATGGATTATTTTAAAAAACAATCTTATTAATAGAATATTTTAAAACATGCACATATTTTCAATTGGGAATAAAGTTTACCTGGCCAATAATTTCTGAGCTTGTTTCAACTGATGTTCCTTTCAAACCTCCCTGGAGTGTCATGTTTCCTGTAATCATGAAATCTGTTTAGAATACACAAGAATTGGAAAATGAATGACACACCTGCAAACACAGTCATGCACCCAACATTACAAACAAAGCTACTTCTTCATCAGACCAGAATTCAACATTTTGTCCACCCACAGTAACAGGGAGACTTTGACTTGCCTTGAACAGACTGCAAGATGAATGTACTGAGGTTAATGAAGGTGGCGATGAAGGACTGCTCTGTGCTGTTTGGTGGCAGGAGGCTCTGGATTGTCCGCATCTCATTCAAAATTCTTGAAAAACAAAGCAGATCAGAATTTCTAAACTCGGAGTATAAATGTTATCACTCTTTCTCAGCAAAACCGAAAAGGCTTTTGCATGTATTTTGTTTAAAGGATACAGAACAAAGAATAAGAATGTAATTTTTGAAACCAATTTCTATACATATAGATAGAGCACTAAAATAAACAAGACAATATGTAGAAGGTAAAAAAAATCAATAAGAGATACTTATATGTGAAGTTGAAAGTCAAACTAAAAAAACATGTGGTAAAATGGTGCATTGTGGACCTAAAATGTAGTAAACTCAGTTGATTTTTTTTGCTTCTTCTTAAACTGTGAAAAAGTTGTATCCACTTATTACCATTCAAGTTCTTTCCAATGGGAAAACTAGTTTTGTAACAATTGTATTTAGTGAAAGATTAACAATAAATAACCTTGTTACTCACATTTGATCCCACTGGTCTGGCCCACTGCTTTTGGTGCTCTCAAAGTATGTCGTAATCAATTTGCCAAAGGAAAGAACATATTCGGCAACACATGGTGGCGTTGTTTGTTGAATGAGCCTCTCAACTCTCTCCAGGATGAGTAAAGTGGTGTTGGATGGCTTGGCAAAATTAATGTTTTGGCTCAAAAGGAGTGTTAGTGAATCTTGCACAGTTTCCAGAGAGTCCTGCGTTACATTGGGCAGCAGGTTTGAAATCTGCAGTCCACTGTGGACTGCTCCCATGAGAGCAGCGACAAAGTGTTCACTCTGTAAACCACCAGGTTGTTCTGCCATGGTTATGGCTTCACTGAGAGACTGTGTGATATCGGTTATCGTGAGGAGGTAGGTCTTTTGCTCATCAGTGAGAAAATTAGCCGTCACATTCAGCAAACTATGGAGGTCTGGTTCTATGCTGGATGTAATTGTAGAGGAGTTTCCCCATTGGAACATACTTGTTAGAAGCATTTGAAGATTAGGCTGTTCAATCCACTTTTCTGTAAGTTGGAGGTAGAGATTGATTTGATTCTCAGTGAAATACAGAGCACTTGTGTTAAACAGCTGCAGACTTTGATTGTTGTTCTGCATCTCTATGATATTACCAAGGTAGTCCAATGAATGCAGAAGAATCTCATTTGTTGTCTTCACGATTGTGTTCATGTCTGTGCCATCCATTGGGTACTGGAGTGTGTTAATCAGGAACTCAGTCTTGTTAATGACAAATGCAAAGAGTTCTGTCTGAGACAACTGGAATGCCACTTGCATTTGGGTGAGGTAGAAAAAGGGCTGAAAGAGTTCTGAGATCGAACTGTTGCTGGTGACATTTTCCAACCTTTCCAAGTACCACTCCACAAGCTCCAGAGAAACTGTCTGGGCATGCACTGGATCATTGATCAAGGTGGTATTAAATGAGTAAAATGGTTCCAAGTTGGTAACCAGCCATATCAGTTGCTCCACCACTGTGATTTCATTCATGATTTCTGGAGTGTTCAGTTGGTTTAGCTGGAGGCTCATCTTAATATTGGCCAAGATGGTTTCCAAAGTTTCTGCAACAACCATATTAGCACTGGAACTGAAGTTTGTCTGCATGAGTTCACTGGTAGTTTTATTGGCAATGATTGGGATCAGAGACAGGGCTGCGGTGTCATAACGGAGAGTAGGAAGTTGGGTCAGAAAGCCGCTGATATCATTTATCAGTCCCATGACACACTGACTTGTTTCCACCATGGCGTTTTGAGGTTTAAAACACTCATTTGCATCAACAATCCTCATCACTTTTGTCATCGGATCATTCATGTTGGCAGCTCCAACCGCAACAACAAATTTATCCAGCTGGTGAATGGTTAGATTTGATTCCAGCAAAGCCCTCTCAACACTGGACCCTGTAACATCTGTCATATTCGTCACTAATCTAAGGAAATGAAGAGCCTGTTGGATTATTTCTACATGGACAGTATCATTTGGTGACAAGATGAGTGAGAAGAAGGTAGATGTAAGCGCTTCATATTCCTGGCTCCAGGTAGCAGAATTATTTGGAGAGATTTGAATAGTGACACCGCCATTCGTTGCAAGCATCATTTCTACAATTTGAGAAAGAATTGTGGGGATTTCTAAAATGCCCTGCAGACAGTTCTGTCCTGTTTCTTCTGTGCAATTAGCCACCTGGCTCTGCAGAACTTTGAAATCCTGAAAAAAGCTAGCTGCATCTCCTTGCACACCAGATGGTAGTAGTGCTAGAAACTTCTGAATGACAATGTTTTGGGCAGCATCTGGTCCAGCCTGAGTTAGCATCTGAAGGCTCTCAGGGGTCAATAGGTTGAGAACGTTCATCAAAACCATGTGGAGATCAGTGACTTGGGTTGTATTCAGCTGCCCATTTGGCATCAGGAGATATTCAATTGACTGCAGTCTGAAAGCAGAAATCATGAACTCTTGAAGCTGTTGCAAGTACCCAAGAATGATGTTAGTTGGATCACCATTTGGAGAATCTGTCAGTGTTTTTAGAAGTCCAATAGCTCTGAGGATGGCTTCTACAATACCAGCTGTGGTCTGATTGGTGAAAGGTTGCATGGCTTCTGCGAGACTAGCCACATATTCAGGGTTGAAGTACCCAGAATAGTTTAGCAGACTGAACCCCATGATGTTAGAGAGAGGAACTGTCAGGTTACTCTCCAATGAGAAAAATTCCAATATCAGCCTCTCCAGTTCAAGAATTGATACGTCTGTTTCATTGAAGGTAATGTTATACTGGTTGAGCCTGCCTAATGTTGAAGCTATATCAAGTAATGTGGAGATGTTAAATGGACCCTCGCTGAAGAACAGGGGGAGGAGTGGTTTCAGACCTGTTGATTCTAACAAGTTGGTGATGAGTGGTACCATGAGAGCAGGGTCTGTGAGGTTTTGGTTTGGTTTGGTTTGGCCAAATGGTTCCAAGTTGGTAACCATCCATATCAGTTGCTCCACCACTTTGATTTCATTTGTGATTTCTGGAGTGTTCAGTTGGTTTAGCTGGAGGCTCAGCTTAATATTGGCCAAGATGGTTTCCAAAGTTTGTGCAACAACCATATTAGCACTGGAACTGAAGTTTGTCTGTATGAGTTCACTGGTAGTTTTATTGGCAATGATTGGGATCAGAGACAGGGCTGCGGTGTCATAACGGAGAATAGGAAGTTGGGTCAGAAAGCCGCTGATATCATTTATTAGTCCCATGACACACTGACTTGTTTCCACCATGGCGTTTTGAGGTTTAAAACACTCATTTGCGTCAACAATCCTCATCACTTTTGTCATCAGATCATTCATGTTGGCAGCTCCAACCACAACAACAATTTCATCCAGCTGGTGAATGGTTAGATTTGATTCCAGCAAAGCCCTCTCAACACTGGACCCTGTAACATCTGTCATATTCGTCACTAATCTAAGGAAATGAAGAGCCTGTTGGATTGTTTCTACATGGACAGTATCATTTGGTGACAAGATGAGTGAGAAGAAGGTAGATGTAAGCGCTTCATATTCCTGGCTCCAGGCAGCAGAATTATTTGGAGAGATTTGAATAGTGACCCCGCCATTTGTTGCAAGCATCATTTCTACAATTTGAGAAATAATTGTGGGGATTTCTAAAATGCCCTGCAGACAGTTCTGTCCTGTTTCTCCTGTGCAATTAGCCACCTGGCTCTGCAGAACTTTGAAATCCTGAATAAAGCTAGCAGCATCTCCTTGCACACCAGATGGTAGTAGTGCTACAAACTTCTGAATGACAATGTTTTGGGCAGCATCTGGTCCAGCCTGAGTTAGCATCTGAAGGCTCTCAGGGGTCAATAGGTTGAGAACGTTCATCAAAACCATGTGGAGATCAGTGACTTGGGTTGTATTCAGCTGCCCATTTGGCATTGGGAGATATTCAATTGACTGCAGTCTGAAAGCAGAAATCATGGACTGTTGAATCTGGTGCAAGTACCCAAGAATGATGTTAGTTGGGTCACCATTTGGAGAATCTGTCAGTGTTTTTAGAAGTTCAGTGGCTCTGAGGATGGCTTCTATAATACAAGCTGTGGTCTGGTTTGTGAAAGGTTGGATGGCTTCTGTGAGATTGGCCACATATTCAGGGTTGATATAGCCAGTATAGTTTAGCAGATTGTATCCCATGATGTTAGAGAGAGGAATTGTCATGTTACCATTCAATGAGAAAAATTCCAATATCAGTCTCTCCAATTCAGGAAGTGATGAGTCTGTTTCATTGAAGGTAAAGTTATACTGGTTGAGCCTGCCCAAAGTTGAAGTTATATCAAGTAATGTGGAGATGTTAAATGGACCCTCGCTGTTGAACATGGGGAGAAGTGGCTTCAGACCTGTTGATTCTAACAAGTTGGTGATGAGTGGCACCATGAGAGCAGGGTCTGTGAGGTTTTGATTCGGAAGGACTGTGATGGTTTGGACAAAGTCATCCAAGTTATACAGCAGATTTTTGAGGTAAGCAGAAAAGGGATCTCCTCCTTGAATTTCTTCCAGATATGAGGCTGTCAGATTTTTGTAGACCTTCCCATGCATGTGTTGCAACAGTATTACACTTCCATTGAGAACACTGGGAAATAAAGACAAAAATAGGACAGATTTGATCAATTATGTAGGTGTGGCAGTATGATAACACAAATACCGGTAGTTGAGAATATTCATGTAACTCCCTCATGTTTGTAAAACCACAATTCAGAACTAGTTTGAAGGGACGTTCTACCTCAATCCAGGGAATTAGATTATGGAATGGCTTGGAGAATGTAGTTAAAAATGCCAAGTCAATGTTTACATTTAAGAAAATGATCAAAATGAATTTGTTAAAAATATATATATGAAATGACGTAATGTGTATTGTATTAGTTAGAAAATTAGAAAGAGTTAGTCATTTTGTACTGTTGGTGGAAGATTATTATTGTTTAATCTGATTGTTTGAAAAAAGGGGCAGATATAATAAGATTTATTCTTCTTTCTGCTACCTTTCATTTTTTTATATTTTGTACGTTATCATTTATGGGATTGTCTTGTATTGTGTTTCTTTTGTAAAAAAAATGAACAAATTTAATAAACTAAACTAAACTAAACTCTCCCAAACGGCAAAGTCCACGGACCAATATTGTTGGTTCAGTTTTTTTTTTCTTTTTTTTTCTGGTCTGTCCATATGTTTAGTCCAAATTCTAAGTTATTCTTATATTTACGGTAATTGTCAGTCACAAGATATTGTATGAAGAAATTACTGACAAAAAATAAATCTGAGTAAGACATTTTAATAAGTAACAGTTTTTGATTAGCTCATAGAAACTTAAAGGTGAACTATGTAATTTCAGCAGGACGCTGGGACTTAGAAAAATTTCCAGCAGGTAAAATCATTCTGCTCCCTCCCCTCAGAGCCATATGTGGCTCTAAGGGGGAGCCAGTCCGTTCTCTGTTTAACTTGAGTTCTGCAGCTCCGCCCCCTGCTGAATGTCCGCTCGGAACGCTTCAATATTCTGTGATTATATGTTAATAAAACGTTTTAAAAATATTATAAAACCATGGAGCACTTGTCCAACAACACAAAAACCAGCAGAAATCAGCAGAGCTTCACGAAGCAACGTTGGACATGATTTAATTCGCTCGTGACTTCCTCATGTCTGTCAGTCGATGTCTGGAATGTCTGGAATGTTCCTTCCCCACTACATGTCCTGTGGCAGACGCTGCGAAGTTCTGTGATTATATGTTAATATAACGTTCTAAAAAATATAATAAAACCATGAATCACTCGTCCAACAACACAAAAACACCCTGAAATCAGCAGAGCTTCACCAGCCACTTTGGACATGATTTAATTCGCTCGTGAGTCGTGACAAATCAATTTCCTCATTCCTGTGAGTGAAGGATGAAGCGATCACTTGACTTTTGGCAAAAAAACAAAATAAAAGTCCAGCTCTGGGATGAAGAAGGGATATTTAATACATTTGTGTCACATACAAATCAGTCCTGCATCGCTTTGCAATCCTTTGAATGAGAATGTGCGCGGCGCTGAGGCTGGGACAGGCGGGGGCGTGGGTTGGGGCGTGACAAACAACTCTGTTTTTATTGGCTGGTCATTGTCCGGGTCACTCTGTGTTTTTAGTGTTTTTATAAATGCTGATAGAGAAGCAAGGGGACTATAGTTTTTTTCAGAGATTACTTTGTCTAACATCAGTCTGTCAGTAGATAGTGACAGAGTGAAGAAAGATGTTAAAAATATATTGTTAGAAAAGTTACAGACTACATTACAAAGTTACATAGTGCAGCTTTAATGGTTAAAAGTTAATAAAAAATTCCCAAGCGCATAAAGCATATGACTCAATTTCACAGGAAATGAAAACAAGCAGTGTTAGTCACTTACTTTAATAACACATCTGGGTTTGGTGACATCAGAGCTTCAGTCACAGCTGTGGCCAACTGTGGCCACTTCAGGCCAGTGTCACAATAAAGGACAAAAGAGCTGATGTTAACATAACCTAAAGAAAAAAGTAGAAACAGTTATTCCTTTATCCATAACTAACTCTTTTTTTACTGGTATACTGTAGCCACTTCATGCTAGTAAGGAGAAGTTTACTTAGGTTAGAAATAATTAGGGCTGTGAGAACATTGTGCAAAGATGATGATTTTTGCCTTTATGCAGATAGAATAAAGGAAACAAAAACAAAAAGGCTCACAGTTTGGTGGCTGTGTTGTAACACCAGGCCTGTAGTTCAAAACCCAGTAAACCACGTGGAAGTAGTCCTTCATATTCGGCCAATTATCACTCTCCTCAAGCTTTTTTCCATACTTTTCAGCAAACAGGATGAGGCTGCAAGCAAAGCAGAAACATACCACTGAAGCAGTGAAAACAAGACACCTCATTAAAAAAAATTTTTTTTGGAATGATTGGAGTTGATCCTCATATTCACCATTATTTAACTTGTACATTTCTAGAGTCTTTGCTTTTAAAACTCTTTCGAGTGAGTGATTTTTTTCTAATAATCCTGGCTGTTTAATTTTGTAGTCCTTTGTAACATACAGTATCTATGAGAGCACAGTACAGTATTGTCAACACTGTGTCAAACCTTTGTTGAAGAGCTCCAGGAAGATGATCAACACGTAACCCTGGCATCCAATTCTTCCAGTCCACTCCACCCAGTTTTGTGTTCAAATAGTCAGCAAACTCCAAGTTGGTGTTGTAAAACTTGTGCCACTCAGAGAGAACCATGGGAAGGGTTACGTTGAGCTCTGTTTGACCTGTGACAATGCTTTGCACTGCTTGTATCTGACAGATAAATAAAAAATGAACATGATTAAGAAAAAGGCAACCCACTGACCTAAAGTCTTGATAGCCAATTCAAATAAATTTCCTTAAAGGCAGGGTGACATCATGTTTGAACTTTTCATAAAATGGCTCAACATATAAATATCTTTTATCATTCAACTACCGGTATGTTCGTTTTTGCAAACAAAATGATAAATTAATGAAAATTCCTTTCAAAGTGAGATTAAAATTAAAAACCGCGTTTCTCTCTGAAAAATCC
>JBBPBX010038442.1:0-10200 GCA_038048925.1 Garcialebias charrua
CCTAGCTGAACAGCATGGTCCGGAACGTTGTTGTTGAGCCACGTTTCCGTGAATACAAACACACAGCAGTCTCTCACAGTCTTTTTTTGTCGTTTGTAGCAGGCATATATAATACAGTTTATTGTCCAAGGAGCGCACGTTAGCCAAAACCATGGATGGGATGGCCGGTTTGTGTGGGCTAGCTGCTAGCCTAGCTCTGATACCTCCACGCTTACCCCGCTTCTGCTTCCTGTCGCGCCGCTTGTCGCGTTTCCAATGCGGGCGCGATGGAGGGAGGCTCTGTGCTGGCTCCCAGAGCAGGTCGCAGTCACTCCGCTTGTTGCGCTTCCACTGTGGGCGTGATGAAGCGAGGCTCGGTGCTGGCTTCCAGAGCAGGCCACAGTTCCGTAGCTTCTCCTGGAGCTCACTGTTTATTCCCAAATGAGCGGTTTTTCCAACATCAATCAGGAACTCACGGCTGTACTTGCGTTCTGAACACGTAGACATGACGGAGACGTGACGGCACATTGCGGCATGCAGGACAAAGACAAAAACACTGTGTTCTCGGGAGAGAGAGAAGCCGCAGCGAGTGCTCGCACCGCCATCTTGGAACTTATGGAGGCGTCTCTCAATTATTGACTGACAGCTGTCCACATGTCTTGTAAGAAATTCAAGAGCGTTGCTCAAAATAAAAGTATATATTTGTCAGAACAAGTTTGAAAAAGAACTGGAGACCATATTGAAACTGGCAGATTTTAAAAAACATATGTCAGAGAAGCTGAACCCACATGAGGACGCTCCCTGACTCTTCCACCACCTGAGGGAGAAGAGGATGAGGCGTGGTCCCGGCAGGTGATGTTACAGTACATTAGCTGGAGAGGAGCAGACAGGTAGAGCTGGGGAGAAGGGAGGAGCACAGGAGAAGCAGAGAGACGATCAGGCAATGAAACAAATCTGATGACTTTTATAATGGTGACCCGCGGGAGCGTGCACATCCAGTATCGGTATAATTTGCACTTTCTGTAGCTTTAGTTTTTGGAAATAAATGGTAAATGGTAAATGGAGCTTATTTATATAGCGCTTTCCAGCCCCCTGTGAGGAGCCCCAAAGCGCTTTACAATACCAGCCATCCACCCATTCATTCACACATTCATACACCGGTAGTGGTAGCCTGCCTTGCAAGGCGCCATCCAGACCTACTGGGAGCAACTTGGGGTTAAGTGTCTTGCCCAGGTACACAACGACACATGGTGGGCGGACGCGGGATTCGAACCTCCAACCTTCCGATCGGGGGACGACTGCCATTACCACTGTGCCACGGCCGCGTTTATTTACTAAATAAACAATAGTAACTCTAAAATATAAAAAGTATATGCAGACAAAAGCTGTGATTGTGGGGGTAAAATTTTGTGGATGTGGATGTGGGTGTGTGTGTGTGTGCGTGCGTGTGTGTTGCTGTAATATTGTCCTTAATGCTGGTGAAGATTCTCAGTCATCCAGGACATGATAAAATCAAAAAAGGCGTTCAATACAGTCAATATGTTCAATACTAGTGCATTAACAGAATACCCGAGTTTTCGACAGATCGAGTGCTTTGACTTCTATCGAGGCTTTTTTGTCCACCTCGAGTACCCGTAGTGACGTCATCACGTCACATTTCACAGCGCGCGAGGTAGCTTTTAGCTTTTAGTAGACGCCACAAAATGGATTCCTTTGTGCGCACGGATGTAAATGGAGCAGGCAGTCTTGTCAAAAAGGTAAAACAGTTTTTAATTTATAAAATGCGCTATTTCCTGTTGATTTTCTGTTCTCTGACCACCGTAGATTGTGACTGGCAGCAGGTGGCGGTGTTGCATTGCAGGCCACATATATAACACGGCAGCTTCCTCTCTCGTTTCACAAACAAAAGCAACATATTAATCTCTCTAGACCTATTAAAAAAACCTATAAACACATTAATCTCTAAAAGTAAACCTAAATTGCACAGCACTTCAGGCTGTGGTGCGGTGTTGCCCCATTTGTTTTTCAGTTTCGGTTTCAGCGCCGCACGGTATACTTTCACTTTTAATATTAATAATAATAACTAATAGTTTTGTTTTTCCTGTGACTTATCTGCATTATGATAAATTATAGGAGCATAATAAATGCTCCCAATGTTTTGTTGGTCTTTTTTTTTTTTTTTTGGGTAAATAATGAAGTTTTTATGCATTTTTATATATTTATTTATTTAGCGTCTTAAGAGCCTATGACATCATCGGCTACTCGAGCACTAACCGAGTTTATTTATGTTAATGTCGAGTTTAAAAATTATGTACTCGTTCAACCCCTATTCAATACAGAAACAACTGTCATCAGAACTTTACAGCATCTGGCCAAACACATCCCCACGAAGACAGAAGGGAAGGAAAAGGAACAGAAACACATTACAAAATCTCTCCAAACGTGGATATCCTAACTGGGCCTTTGTCAGGTCAGCGAGGACATCTATTAAACACAATAATAAACAGAAAAAGGAGAACAGACGAAAAAACATTGTCATCCCTTATGTGGCTGGAGTATCAGAGAATTTCAGAATGATTTTATACATTCAAAACAGTGCAGCTAGGATTCTGTTGAGAGTTCGTAAATTTGAACATATTACACCCATTCTCCATAACCTCCATTGGCTTCCTGTCACCTACAGAATTCAATACAAAACTGCTCTCATTACCCATCAATGCTTGCACGGCACTTCACCTGACTATCTAAAGGACATTCTTGCACCATATTCATCCACCCGGTCTCTACGATCACAGAACAGTAATTTCCTTTATATTCCTCGGACCAAATTGAGGACCATGGGAGACCGAGCATTCTGTGTGGCTGCCCCCCGCCTGTGGAACTCCCTCCCTGATGACCTGAGAGCTCCACAGTCACTGGTTGACTTTAAAAGCAGCATAAAGACCTTTCTTTTTAAGCAAGCCTATTCTGCCTCCACATGATTTTATCTTTGATCTTAGCTGATATCATTATTGATTTTACTTGATTTTATTGATTTTACTTGTTTTATTTTATTTATTTTTTAAGCAAGCCTAATCTGCATCCACATGATTTTATCTTGATCTTAGTCGATATTATTATTGATTTTATTTGATTTTATCACTTGTTTTATTTTGATCTTTGCTTTATTACAATTTGTAGCACTTTGAGATTTTTATTAATGAAAAGTGCATTATAAATGGAATTCATTATTATTATTATTATTATTATTATTATTTTCAACAAACACAACATCCCAGTACATTTCAAACCCAGCAGGACTCTTAAGTCAGAGGCTTGTGCACCCAAAGGACAAAACACCTACCGTATTTTCCGCCTGAAAAGTCGCTCCTTTCTATATGTCGCTTTGTCCAATTATTTTTAATAATTTGGAAAAATCCATAAACGGGTCGCACCTTTATTTAGATCGCACCTACGTCACCGCTGACGTAATGTGTCACCCACTGCTGACGTGACGTGTCACCGCTGAGACAACCCGGAAATGTGGTCCGAGTGTTTAGCTCCGCTGCAAATGTCTGCCACAGGAGTGCACAGCAAGGCTTTAAGAAGATTAACACAGTAAAAACAATTATTTGTTTGCTAAAAATTACAGCTGACATTATAGCACAAGGGTTCCTGAGCTTAACCGTTCCTTAATAAATTCACGTAATGGTCAAATCAGCTGGATTTAAATTGTTTCACTTTGACATCTTCCAAACCATTGCGTGCGCTGCAAAAATAAATTATAAATAAATCGAACTTTATCTCAAACAACTCCAACAGCTAACAGTTTGTTAATGAGCACCAAATAATTACTTTCTGTAAGCTGAAAGAAAATCCGGCAAGTGGTTTATGAGCTATTTGCTAAAATATACACGGAAATAAAGCAAGGCTAGCCGCGACACGTTTATGCTCATAAAACATATAATTTTATCTCAAACATCTCATAAAGTTAGTCAGTTGTAAATGTCCATACAGTGATTACTTTCTTTAAGTTTGATAAAAATCTGTCCTGTGGTTCTTGACTTATCTTGCTAACAAACACAGCTAACAGTAGTTACCTCCAGAGCAGGAGGCCGGGCAGCGACAGAGTCAGTCCGACCAGTGGAGGCTTCCTTCGGACACATGAGGTGGGAACGGTCGGTGTACCCTAGCGGACAAAAGTGGTACTGCACCATTTTTTGCCAAAATGAAAATTGGTCATGTCTGAGCCAAAAATTGGTCTAAAAATATGGGAAAAAATCCATAAACAGGTCTCACCTCTCTATAGGTCGCAGGGCATGCAAATTAGGAAAAAAACTGCAACCTTCATCCATCCATCCATTTTCTTCCGCTTATCCGGGGTCGGGTCGCAGGGGTAGCAGCCTAAGTAGGGAGGCCCAGACTTCCCTCTCCCCAGCCACTTGGAGCAGCTCCTCTGGGGGAATCCCAAGGCGTTCCCAGGCCAGCCGAGAAACATAGTCCCTCCAGCGTGTCCTGGGTCTTCCTCTGGGTCTCCTCCCGGTGGGACATGCCCGGAACACCTCACCAGGGAGGCGTCCAGGAGGCATCCTAACCAGATGCCCGAGCCACCTCAACTGGCTCCTCTCGATGTGGAGAAGCAGCGGCTCTACTCCGAGTCCCTCCCGGATGACTGAGCTTCTCACCCTATCTCTAAGGGAGAGTCCAGACACCCTGCGGAGAAAACTCATTTCAGCCGCTTGTATCCGAGATCTTGTTCTTTCGGTCATAACCCAGAGCTCATGACCATAGATGAGGGTGGGAACGTAGATCGATCGGTAAATTGAGAGCTTTGCCTTTCGACTCAGCTCTCTCTTCACCACGACAGACCGGTACAGCACCCGCTTCACTGCGGACGCTGCACCTATCCGCCTATCGATCTCACGCTCCAGTTTTCCCTCATTCGTGAACAAGACCCCGAGATACTTAAACTCCTCCACTTGGGGCAGGACCTCCTCCCCGACCCGGAGAAGGCATGCTACCCTTTTCCGGCTCAAGACCATGGCCTCGGATTTGGAGGAACTGATCCTCATCCCGGCCGCATCACATTCAGCTGCAAACCGCTCCAGCGAAAGCTGTAGATCACGATCTGATGAAGCCAATAGGACCACATCATCTGCAAAAAACAGAGAAGCGATTCTAAGGCCACCAAAACGGATCCTCTCAACACCTTGGCTGCGCCTATAAATTCTGTCCATAAAAGTTATGAAAACTGCGACCTATAGTCCGGAAAATACAGTACACATAAACAGAGTGGTGTAGTGTATGCGGTCCAATACAGCGAGGACTGTCCGTACCTCTACATTGGGAAAACTAAGCAGCCCATTCACAGAAGAATGTCCCAACACAGGAGAGCCACCTCATCTGGACAAAACTCAGCTGTTCACCTCCACCTCACGGACAAGGGACACTCATTTGAGGACCAGAATGTGTACATTTTGGACCGAGAGCACTGGTGGTTTGAGAGGGGTGTGAAAGAAGCTGTTTATGTAAAAAGAGAGAAACCATCTTTAAACAGAGGAGGAAGCCTCAGATTCCAACTTTCAAAAACATATAATGCCGCTTTGGGGCTGATTCCCAGACGTCTCACACCTGATGGGAACAGAGGAGCCTCATTTGTGAATTAGATTAACAAAAACTTTGAGAAACTTCTACTGTTAAGGTGTGAGGTGTGATATGTCAATTTACATACCGTATTTGTCTGCCTATAACACACAGTTTTTTTGCTCATTTGAATGTCCTGCGTGTTAAACACAGAAGCGGGTTATTTATGGATTTTTCCCCCATATTTTTAGACCCATTTTTCGCTCTGATATTGCCGTTTTTCATTTTGGCCAAAAAATGGTGCAGTACCACTTTTGTCCGCTAGGGGACACTTTCAGAGAGTACACCAACCGTCGTGTCCGAAAAAAGCCTCCTCTGCTCGGACTGAATGTCGCTACCCGGCTCCTTGCTCTGGAGGTAGCTACCATTTAGCTATGTTGTTAGCGTTTTATTTTTAGCAAGATAACTCATAAACCACACCGCAGATTTTCTTGAAACTTACAGAGCTTAATTATTTGGTGGTCATTTACAACCTGTTAGCTGCAGAAGATTTTTAGAGCTAAAAAAAAATCATTTTTAGCATGTTAGCTGTTAGCTACCATAAACCGATACCTACTGTTTAGATAAACAGCTCAGAAACCACTCGGTGGATATTTTTTCTGCTACCAGTGTGTAATTATATGGCTTTAATTTAATAACTGTTGGCCTGGATGAAACATTTGAGATAAAATTCAATTTTTTATAATTTATTTTCGTAGCGACCCCGAGGCTGTTTGGAAAAAGTCAAACCGAAACAATTTAAATTCAGCCGATTTGACCATTTCGTGAATTGATCAAGGAACGGTTAAGCTCGGAAACCCTTGTTCTATAACGTCAGCTAAGAAATGTATTTTTTCTCGCAAAGAAATAATTGTTTTTACCGTGTTTTCTTGTGAAGTCTATCGGTGCTCGCTTGCTTCTGCGGCCGCCATTTTAAGCAGAGAAAACGAGGCGCTGACGCGTCGCGTAGTGGTGACGCATAATAGATGTGTGATAAACACAGAAGCGTATTATATCTGGATTTTTCAAATATTTTGGCAATAATAGGACAAAGCGTATTATACACAGGAACGTGTTAAACTCCGCTGAATACGGTACAGTAGGTATGTGTGTGTCTTCTGTCAGCTTTTAAAAGCCTTACTTCCACACGCTGCTCTTTGAATTGAGAAAGTTACTTGGATAAGAAGCGAGATGTCTTCTGTTACAAATAAAGTCCAGTTGTTTCTGTATTGAACACCTTTTTTGATTGTCCTTAATGTTCATGTGTTTCAGTGGTTCCTGCCTCCGTTTAGAGCTGATTAAAAGAAGTTCCTCAAGACTGAAGGCCTGATAGGTCCCAGAGCCTCTTATCATAGCGTGGACGAGAAGACACGTGGACCAGTCTGGTGGGAAACCAACTAAATATGGAGGAGACCGATATCAGGTTTTTGGTCACTACCGTTTCTTTAGTGAGTGAGGAGGATTTAAAGAAAAACTTAACAGGCAGAAACCCAGATTTAAAGACTCACAAAGGCAGTTTGAACTCTTCACAGACTGATGTTAATGAGGACAATGAAGAGGATGGTGAAATGACCATTCCTGACACTCTAGTAAAGAACACATCAGACTCTGAATCAGAACGTGAAGACAGTATGAAAGACTGGAAGGAGAGCAGGGCTCCTGAATCAGAAGTAAAAACTGTCAACAAATCATTGAGCTGCTCTGAATGTGGTAAGCAGTATGTCAGTAACCGGACTCTTCAAAGACACATGACAAGTCATTCAGGAGTGAAGTCTTCAAGCTCTCTGCTTAATAAGAAATGTGTTGGAGAGAAGAAAAATGTAGAGGCATACAGGAAACTCAAGGCAAGGCCAAAATCAATAAGCTGTGATGACTGTGGTAAAATGTTTATTTTCCAATCAAAATTAAACAGACACATGAGAGTCCACACAGGAGACAAGCCATTTCCTTGTGATGTTTGTGGTCATAGATTTAGTGATAAGGCAGTTTTAAACAGACACATGAGAGTCCACACAGGAGACAAGCCGTTTCCTTGTGATCTTTGTGGTCATAGATTTAGTGATAAGGCAGATTTAAACAGACACATGAGAGTCCACACAGGAGAGAAACCGTTTCCTTGTGAACTTTGTAGACAAAGATTTAGTGAGAAGACGCATTTAAACAGACACATAAGAGTTCACACAGGAGAAAAGCCATTTCCTTGTCAACTTTGTGGACAAAGATTTAGCCAGAAGACAAGTTTAAACTCACACCTGAGAGTCCACACAGGAGAAAAGCCATTTCCTTGTGAACTTTGTGGACAAAGATTTAGTCAAAAGGCAAGTTTAAACATACACATGAGAGTCCACACAGGAGACAAGCCGTTTCCTTGTGAACTTTGTGGACAAAGATTTAGCCAGAAGACAAGTTTAAACTCACACCTGAGAGTCCACACAGGAGACAAGCCGTTTCCTTGTGAACTTTGTGGACAAAGATTTAGTCAAAAGGCTTATCTAAAGTCACACATGAGAGTCCACACAGGAGACCAGCCATTTCCTTGTGATCTTTGTGGACAAAGATTTAGTCAAAAGGCTTATTTAAAGTTACACATGAGAGTCCACACAGGAGACAAGCCATTTCCTTGTTATCTTTGTGGACAAAGATTTAGTCATAAGACAAATTTAAACAAACACATGAGAGTACACACAGGAGATAAACCGTTTCCTTGTGATCTTTGTGGACAAAGATTTAGTCACAAGGCTGATTTAAAGTCACACATGAGAGTCCACACGGGAGACAAGCCGTTTCCTTGCGAACTTTGTGGACAACGATTTAGGCAGAAGGCCCATTTAAACTCACACATGAGAGTCCACACAGGAGACAAGCCGTTTCCTTGCAAACTTTGTGGACAAACATTTAGACAGAAGGCAAGTTTAAACAGACACATGAGAGTCCACACAGGAGAAAAGCCGTTTCCGTGTGAACTGTGTGGACAAAGATTTAGTCAAAAGACAGTTTTAAACTCACACATAAGAGTCCACACAGGAGACAAGCCGTTTCCTTGTGAACTTTGTGGACAAATATTTAGTCGGAAGACAAGTTTAAACTTGCACATGAGAGTCCACACAGGAGACAAGCCATTTCCTTGTGATCTTTGTGGACAAAGATTTAGTCACAAGGCTGATTTAAAGTCTCACAGAGAGTCCACACGGGAGACAAGCCGTTTCCTTGTCATCTTTGTGGACAAAGATTTAGGCAGAAGGCCCATTTAAACTCACACATGAGAGTCCACACAGGAGACAGGCCGTTTCCTTGCAAACTTTGTGGACAAACATTTAGTCAGAAGGCAAGTTTAAACACACATGAAAGTCCACACAGGAGACAAGCCATTTCCTTGTGAAGAAACCAGAAGTGAACCAGTACTACAGTAAAATGAAAGGAGGAGTGGACACAATGCAGCAAATGGTTAGCAACTACACATGTCTGCAGAGAACAAGGAGGTGGCCCATGGTTCTCTGGTACAATATGCTGGATTTTGCCACACTCAAAGCCTACACCAACTTCAATGCACAACACCCTGACTATTGGGTGGTGTGAGTAATGCACGCCGTTTATTTATCAAGAAGTTGGGCTAAGAGCTTGTCATGCCATATATGAAGAAGCGCGTGGAGGACACACCCAAACTCGAGAAGCATATTATTGAGGCAATGGGCAGGTGTGGGTCAAAAAAACAAAACATAGCCAGCACAAGAGGACATCAGAGAGGAGGGCCAAAGGAAGAAAAGGTGCGCTATCTTCCCAGTTTCAAAAGACAGAAAAGTCATCAGCTGGTGTTCCCAGTGCACCAGGCTGGTGTGCAAGGAGCACAAACACTTACTGATCATTTGTGAGGCATGTAAATATTGAGATTGCAGTTTATGTTTGAGTGATGTGTTCAATTGTGTTTTATTTTGTTTGGTCACATTTCACCAGTTTACAGTTGTTAAACCACAGATAAAGTTCAGTTCAGTAGCTGTTGTCTGTTATCAGGAGGTATGACAAAATGACAAATGTAGCAAATATTAAATAACTAATTGCTAAAGGAATTACTTGAAATAAAATTTAATTATAGTATTAAAACATTTAATTTTACGTCACACTTGGTGATATACAGGTGGTCCCTGACTTATGAAGACATCGACTTATGAAGTTCCGACTTTACGAATTTATCATAATTAATAAAAATAAGATTTTTTTTTGTGTGTTTAAATGTTCTTGGTTTCATGTGTATAGCACTTTGTTGCAGCTGTGGTTGTTTTAAATGGCTTTATAAATATAGTATTATTATATATTATTATTATTTTGAAGCCGATTACACAGTTTCCGACAGTGTCCGGCAGTGTTCGGCGGTGTTCGGCGGTGTTTGGCTGTTTAGCCAGTTGGCTCCGGCCTCAAGAGCCGGGTTCGGATGGACAGTGTCCATTTAGAGGTTCTTGCGCTTGGATACATGATCTGGAGCTGAACGGTGGTTTTGTGGAGGAATGGATGGATGAAGGAAAACGACGCTGTGAAGCAGCAGACAGCGAGCTGGGCCAGTTGCAGTAGCCTTGAATGGGCTAATATGCTAACGTGTGCTGCTAACGCGGAGCAGCTTGTTTTGGA
>JBBPBX010038442.1:10250-30394 GCA_038048925.1 Garcialebias charrua
ACAGACAATTATTGTGTAATGTTAAAAAAATCTAATTTATTATTATTATTATTATTATTATTATTTACATTTAGTATTTCTAACTAAAAAAGATGAGAAATGAATACTGATAAACATGAGAAACAAATACTGATCATCATGGGTAATGATTACTGATATATATGATTAATGGTTGAGATAATTACTCGTAAACAATGGTTTTAAAAACTTGAGTTGTTTTAGTACAAGATTATCTTTGACACAAGACTTTAAGTAAACAGAGCTTGATTTGTTTTGTTTTTGATTTTGTAAAAACTGGAGATCCCCTCGCAATCGCTTTCCACATTCTGCTTTAGTAATGATTACTAATTTGGGTTAACAGTGCACGCATGCACGGAGAGAACATGCAAACTCCACCCAGAAAGGCCCCCGGACCAGGATTTGAACCGGGGACCTGCTCGCTTAGAGGCAGTCAAAGTCAAAGTCAACTTTATTGTCAGAACTGCAATATGTACAGGACATACACAGGACCGAAATTGCGTTTCTCTCAGTCCCTCGGTGCAACAGTAACAATCTAAACACTAAACACTAAAACATTTAATAAACATAAGCATAAAATAGTAAAATAGTAAAAAAGTGTAACACTGTCCTGAGTTTTTTCATAATAGTATAAAAGTATGAAAATTTACACCAACACTGAAACACCAAACACCCCTAAAACACCAAACACCCAATGAACATAAGCATAAAATGAAATAATAAAAGTGTAATACTGTCCTGAGTTTTTGCATAGTAGTATAAAAAGTATAAAACGTATACAGTATCTATAAAATAAACTGAAGTTTCTAGCGTTGACATTTGCAAAGAGTCATCAACATCTCCAAAAGTTTGGTCTGTGTTGTAAAAAGCTGCACTTTAAACCTGCAGAAGGAATGTTGTTGTTGGAATATGGGGGAGATGTTTTGTTTATGCTACTGGGGGGATGTTTTGAGCACACAAAAGACTTCAGCCCCAGGGGGTCACACAAACCTAATTGAATGCAAATCCCTCAATCTGTAATTTGACAGACTGTGGTAAGTGTAGTACTCATCTGAATATTCTGGTATTCCTGGCTTATTTCTGTGGCATTGAGCTGATCCTGGGCTGATCAGAATTAGCCCCAATGAGCTGCAAACTGAGGGGGCGTGGCGAAAGACGCATGTCAATCATTCTGAACCACAGAGACATTGAATTAAAATGGGCTGTGAAATGTTAGCCCCGCAGAACAACCCCAGATGGTTTAGCACCAGTTTTTGCTGTAATTTTCACTAAATAAGACACATTATTTTTAAATTCTGTTTATTTTTAAGTTGTTATTTATAAATTGTTTATAATTATATAATTATATAATTATATAATGTTTAACCTGTGAATACCAGGTAGGGCTTAGCCCTACTAGCCCACTTATACCAGCCGTCCCTGGAGATTAGAGTCACTTTTTATCTCAGCCAGGGTCCTTTTGACTGAACCCAATTTCTTCAGGTTTTGAACAGCTGCTGAACTCGGAGTGGCTTCATTCCTGGCCAGGAATGAAGTAACCTGCTTTTTGCCTTAAGGAATTCAAAGGAATTCCGACAGATTAATGGTAAGGAGACCTCCCAGATTTCCGTCTCTTAAGAAAGATTAATATCAAATCATGGCAGCAGCAAGCATAATTTTATAAGAAGTGGTGAGAATCAGATTGTATTTTGGAGTCATCTGTTCAAGAGTTGCTTTAGTGAGTCCAATGTCATGATAGAACAAGGAATCCTGACTAGGGTCATCGGCTGAGGTAGAGAAGGGGGACTTTAGAGCAGTTTAGTGCATCAAGAAGGTCCTTGGGGCTCCAAGGGTGTGGCTCTTCTGGAAGGACAAAGAAGGCTTTGGCTGAAGTGGAAAAGAGCAGAGTGAGTCCGCAGCTCCCTCCTAACACTCTTCAAGACCCAGTAACAGCTTTGTCAAGCAATCTGTCCAACCCGTGGATTTCAACTGAATCTCTATGCAACTTATCAAATTATTTTATACTTTTTAAATAATCAAATGTAATCATTGTATTGAATTTTGCTTGAACGCTGTTCCCCCTGCAAACCATTGATTAAAGCAAAACAAAATGTAAAATTCTGGATTCTTATTTCATCACCCCTTTGTTCATGGAAAATGGAGAGCTTGGTTCAGCACTAACATCCCAGTTTGGAGGTTTTTAAAGGTTTATTAGCTTTGAGTAAAACAGCTCCTGGACTCTAAATCAAACCAGATTGAGTAACAATTGCAACACTTTAATTAGAGATGAGCGACCTTGAACCTGCGTTTCCTCTTGCTAAACGTCCCTGCCTCTGCCTGCTAGGTAGGGCGAAGCAATTAGGTGAGATTATGGGTGTGACACAGGGAAAGAAGGCCGTTAACAATCTGGGTGAATCATCTCAACACAGCCTTAGTATAAACTGTCCCAAGCTGCGGGTAATACCTGAGCGGTAAGGTTAGTTTACGGACCCCTTGGAGGCGTAAGGCTGAAGTGAGGGCGTGAAACGTGCCCTGTGGCTATCTCACTGGGTGAAGCGAAACAAATCATATATAAAAATAATAAGTTATCAGAAACTTTATTATAAAAATAAGTTAACAGAAACTTTAATATAAAAATAATAAGTTAACACTATTTACCGGTATCTGAGGAGACTGCTTTGAGTTTAAATCCATCATGTTATAAAAGAGCTACAGTAGTTAGCCAGAGTTCTTTCAGGATGAAATAATTTGAACTTTGGTTTGAATTTTAATGCTATGAACTTTTTCCTTTTTGTTTAATTTACTATGAATTTCTCACAGGGCTGTTTTCAACCAGTATATAAATATCAAACTTATGAACTTCAATATGTTATGAGTTTTCTTTTCACAGGGGTACACTTTCACAAGAGAGCTTTACGTTTGAAAATCTCATGGAAACACATTTCCACATGTCCAGTATCTGATGCTGCAGTCATGTTACTGAGCTCCCACTGATGAGCTAACCTGCTGCAGAATAATAAACAAAATTATTATTATTATTATAAAAAAGAGCAACTTGTACAATCCAGTCCAGGTTAGCAGCAGGTACAGTATAAAATCAGAAATGGTTCTTGTTGAGGAAAATGATCATATATATAATTAACAGTTTATTTTCTGACAATAGTCTGATGTCTTAATTATTTTTCATATGTGTGACTAAAATATTATGTTTTTCAGTAGTGACAAGAGTTATGTCACTTTTTATTAGTTGGTGTAAGGTAATAAAAATAAAGGCAGATGTAAAAACAAATTTCAATGAAACAATTTTCCCCAAAAGTACTTTTTTAAATTGTTTTGCAGGCTTTAAAATAACAACAACCTCTTTCTCAAGAATGACATACCAATCTGAAAAAAATGCTATATTAGCTAATCCGCTCATTCTCAATCAGTTCATCTGGACAGTTTCTTTTTTGTAGAAACGTTTCACCCTCACTCCAGAGGGCTTCGTCAGTCAGAGTAGTCCAAAGCACACTGAAGTTAAACCACCAAGTAAACAACTTAAGTGGACCAACCAGTTTGCTGTAGCCAAGATGGTTTCTGGGGGCTTGTCCCTCGTTGACTCCTCCCAGGCAGGCAGACATGTCCAAAGTGGTTCAAGACAAGAAAGTTCATTCTCAATAGTCCAGGTATCAAATCCGCTCATTCTCAATCAGTTCATCTGGACAGTTTCTTTTTTGTAGAAACGTTTCACCCTCACTCCAGAGGGCTTCGTCAGTCAGAGTAGTCCAAAGCACACTGAAGTTAAACCACCAAGTAAACAACTTAAGTGGACCAACCAGTTTGCTGTAGCCAAGATGGTTTCTGGGGGCTTGTCCCTCGTTGACTCCTCCCAGGCAGGCAGACATGTCCAAAGTGGTTCAAGACAAGAAAGTTCATTCTCAATAGTCCAGGTATCAAATCCGCTCATTCTCAATCAGTTCATCTGGACAGTTTCTTTTTTGTAGAAACGTTTCACCCTCACTCCAGAGGGCTTCGTCAGTCAGAGTAGTCCAAAGCACACTGAAGTTAAACCACCAAGTAAACAACTTAAGTGGACCAACCAGTTTGCTGTAGCCAAGATGGTTTCTGGGGGCTTGTCCCTCGTTGACTCCTCCCAGGCAGGCAGACATGTCCAAAGTGGTTCAAGACAAGAAAGTTCATTCTCAATAGTCCAGGTATCAAATCCGCTCATTCTCAATCAGTTCATCTGGACAGTTTCTTTTTTGTAGAAACGTTTCACCCTCACTCCAGAGGGCTTCGTCAGTCAGAGTAGTCCAAAGCACACTGAAGTTAAACCACCAAGTAAACAACTTAAGTGGACCAACCAGTTTGGTCCACTTAAGTTGTTTACTTGGTGGTTTAACTTCAGTGTGCTTTGGACTACTCTGACTGACGAAGCCCTCTGGAGTGAGGGTGAAACGTTTCTACAAAAAAGAAACTGTCCAGATGAACTGATTGAGAATGAGCGGATTTGATACCTGGACTATTGAGAATGAACTTTCTTATATTAGCTAATATTAAATATCTACACTTTTGCACAACATTGTTTTTTAGATTGTCTCCGTTTTCTAAATTGAACATGTGTTGCTGCATAAAAACAGTGACAAACTAAACTAGTGGTGTCGTACAAATGTGTTGATTTATTAGTAGCTCATGTAGCATTCTTTCACAGCAGAATGTTGTTGACAAGGAGTTGTTTTATAAACAATCACATTGGCTGAGTTGCAACAAATGTTGGTAGAGAATGAGATGTCATCCCACAGCAGTGTGTGACCAAGCTGGTGAGCAGCATGAAGAGGTGCCAGGTTGTTGTGGCTGTGTGTGGTTCTTCCACATGCTTCTGAGACTCCACTTTGTTAAATGAGTAAATGAAGTTGTCAATATGTTTTGTTTATTAAAACTTATTTGTTGAATCCAATAAACGACACCAAACAAGAGTCAACAGCAGAATAAGATGTTTGGTTTTGTCAGAGAAGGTTTGACAAGTTTTACATGAGCATCATCCTCATTTAGTTCATCTCCTAAAATGACAAATTCATCCAAAAGTTCTACTGTTCAAAATATTTATGTGATAAATTATAGAGAAATTCAACATTTATCTTATTAAACTTATTACTTTAATGTACTCTGACAAAAAAACTTACCCAGCTTACTTCAATCAAAGTTCTCTGTTCACATCAACACTTTATCTGAAGTACAAACATGTTGTTTTTCTTGGATGCAGAACAGACAAGTCTAAGTTTTGCTCATGACTAAACAATGTTTTGATATGATGTTCCTGTTTGAACGGAAACATGACTTCACGTTTGTTTTATCTGTGAACTGTCAGAGAATTGTGTTACTCATCAACTCCTCCTCTATCTTCAATAAATATGCACGGACAAGCGGCCCAATTCGGATTTTGCTGGCAACACGTTCTAAAACCAACCAAGTTTCAGAAATGCATTAAAAGCATATCCCCTTTGCAAAGTTTATGATCAGTGTTAAATTTAATTCTTGTCTCTTTTGTGTGGTTCTTATTTAAGGTGAAGGTGTTTAAAATTCCTATCATTATTTCAATCATGTTTCCAATCATTTTACAACAAGCTGTTTGGTTTAATACCACTCAATGTTGAAAGTTTTTTTTAAATCAAATGTCATACTTGATGATGTAAAAGTTTTTGTTTTATTTTGCTGTATTTCTTTATTTTATTTTACTTTTGATTGCAATAAAGCTTATGATTGTGGAATAGTTTGCATCCTGGTAATAATTTGAGTGGATTGCACTAATTTATTTTCAATAGAACAAAACATCTTCATTTTAATTTGAGACCTCGTTTTGAGAATCTTACATCAAATTGCTGGTGCCCTGCTACAAGTCCAAATTCTTAGTTTACATGTGTTCAAATATTTCATAAATCAACCAGAAATGAACCTTTAGATGACAGTTGAACAAACATTTAGTGACCACCATCATTATTAGTGTTTTACATCAAGAATCAATTTAGATTCAATTCTGTAAGACCAATGACATTTCATTGTTTCACTTCAATTAGTTTTTGCTGTCTAGATAAAGAACCATTAAGAGGGAGGAGTGGGATCTGTCCAAAACTTTTGAACTTCCATGTTTCCCTGAAAACGGTCCTCAGAGGGATGGTGAAACCCTGACGACTCTCAGGTTCCAGCAGATGTTTCTTCCATTGTTAGGCAGGATTCACAGGTTTCAGGTTTTCCAGCTCACACTTTTTATTCTTTGTATGTACATCTACAAATGATCAAGTTTCTGAGTCAACCCAGTTCAAGATGGCCGCCACAGCCACCTGACCTTAGAAACAAAAAGTTGTCTATAATTCATGAAAAAAGGCCTCATCAACAGCCCTATTCTTTTCCTCCATAAAATAAGTTGTATTCTGACGTGTTGTTGTGTTTTAAAAACTGTTTCTCTATGATCTGCTGTCTTTGCATGAATTCTGAGCAGTGAGTGCTGAATGAACTCCCTCCTCACCTCATGGTCTTTCCTGCAACTCCTCATTTTATAGAGTGGAGTGCAGATGTTTTCCAGAGGAGCAGAGTTGAGACACAAAGCAAAGACGGAGACAAACGAGTCCTTCATGTTCCTTCATGACCACATCCTCCTCTCAACAAGAAAGAGGGACTTGTCTAAACGCTCCATGAGGAGCTGCTGGTCTGGAAGACTCCCAGTAGCTGATGTGGGCCTGAGCTACTGGTCTGCTTTAAGGTTGAGAGAGCAGCAGCTTCACATGAATGTCCACGTCCACAAACACATCTGGTAGAAACACTCTGATGCTTCAAAACACACACAAGACACACAAGTTCACACTTTTTACTTTTCTCTCAGTCTTTTTCTTCTCTTTCCATCTTTCTCTGTTTTCTCCTCATGTAGTCGCTCCTGCTCCTCCCACTCTCACCTGCTCCTCATCGTCTCTCCCCAGGTGTTAGTGTCCCTTTAAATAATGTCTCATTTTGTTTGTCCCTCATCCGTGGATTGTGCTTCCTGCAGTCGTTCATGTTCTGTCCCTCCGTGTCTTCCTGAGTTCTTCTTGTTCTTCTAAGTTCTGCTGCCACGTCAGCTTTTTGTTTTCATCAAATCTATTTTCTTCTTTGACCTCTGAGTTCCTCGTGTCTGTCTGCACCTGGATTCAAACGTGCACAGATCATGATCCAGGCGCTAAATGAAGTTCATTCATTGATGAATTTTAAAAGATAAAAAGACTCAACTTCCACAGATGTTCCAAACTGTGCTGAACTGTGCCGTCCTGTGCCAAACAGCAAAACTCTGAGCTCTTTCTTTACTAAAACATCTGGAAGTTGCTCTAGTTGATTTCAGCAGCAGGTAATGTCCAGATGTGGATTTGTGCTTTCCAAGAGTTTGAACCTTCTTCATCATCACTGCACTAAAAGGCCTAATATCCGGGGAGATACAACAGTATGCAAGTCTATGTATCTGCCACATATCCAGTATGTTTCCGGTGATATACGGGAAGATCTCATCTTTAACAGATCCTAGTACAGGATATCCCATGTATACCCATCCGTGATAGATCCTAGCACTGGATATTTTCTGGATACTCATACATGATCAATCCAAGTATAGGATATTTTCTGGATACACATCTGCTATAGATCCTAGTATAGAATATTTTATGTATACCCATACTTGAGATATCCTAGTATTGGATATTTTCTGGATACCTATATGAGAAAGATCCTACTATTGGATATTTTTTGGATACCTATATGTGAAAGATCCTACTATTGGATATTTTCCATATACGTATCTGTGATAGATCCTAGTATTGTATATTTTTGGATACCCAAACATAATAAATCCTAGCATTGGATATTTTCCAGATACAAATCTGTGATAGATCCTAGTATTGGATATTTTGTGGATACTCATACATAATAAATCCTAGTATTGGATATTTTCGGGATACACATCTGTGATAGATCCTAGTATTTGATATTTTCTGGATACCCATACATAATAAATCCTATTATTGTATATTTTCCGGATACACATCTGGCAGATCCTCATATTGCATATTTTCTGGATATCCATACATAATAAATCCTAGCATTGGATATTTTCCGGATACACATCTGTGATAGATCCTAATGTTGGATATTTTTTGGATACCCATCTGACAGATCCTCATATAGGATATTTTCTGGATACCCATACATAATAAATCCTAGCATTGGATATTTTCCGGATACACATCTGTGATAGATCCTAATGTTGGATATTTTCTGGATACCCATCTGACAGATCCTCATATAGGATATTTTCTGGATACCCATACATAATAAATCCTAGCATTGGATATTTTCCGGATACACATCTGTGATAGATCCTAATGTTGGATATTTTCTGGATACCCATCTGACAGATCCTCATATAGGATATTTTCTGGATACCCATACATAATAAATCCTAGCATATGGATATTTCCGGATACACATCTGACAGATCCTAGTATTGGATATTGTCTGGATACCCATACATAAAAAATCCTAGCATTTGGATACTTTCCGGATACACATCTGTGATAGATCCTAATGTTCGATATTTTCTGGATACCCATACATAGTAAATCGTAGTATTTGACATTTTCCGGATACACATCTGACAGATCCTCATATAGGATATTTTTTGGATACCTATACATAAAAAATCCTAGCATTTGGATAATTTCCGTATACACATCTGTGATAGATCCTAATATTGGATATTTTCTGGATATCCATACATATTAAATCCAAGTATTGGATATTTTCCAGATACACATCTGACAGATCCTAGTATTGGATATTGTCTGGATACCCATACATGAAAAATCCTAGTATAGGATATTTTCCGTATATATATATATATATATATATATATATATATACTGTTACTCCCAAACTCCCTCCTAAACAATTTAAATTTACATACTGTATACAATATTTTAAATAAACAATCCATACAGCATGTGTTGTTTATGTAAAATATTGTATATATAGTAGTATTAAAATTTAAATTGTTTATTTAAGAAGGGAGTTTGGGAGTAACAGGTGATGAGTGTGATTGCAACCTGGTACGTGTCATGACAAAAGTTGACTGAACTTGAACTATCCTACTTTGCTGTTTTTCACTTATCGCTAGTGGGCGTGTTCCCACCAGCAATATGCATGGTCCAGCGCACCTCATGGTCCCAAACACCTGTGATAAACGAGGGACTATATAAAACTAACAAACCGGTGTGTGTGTTTGTCTTTTTTTTTAAGTAAAAACTAATTTAAATTATTTTCAGAAATGCTGTCTTGAATAATTTTGTAGATGTTGAACAACACTATGCAAAACATTAAAATTTCTTTGTTTAAAAGAGCATTTATTGTACAGTAGTTTGTTTTGGGCATGTTTTATGTTTGAGTTTTTTGTTAAATAAGTTCTATTCTATTCACATAATAAATGTTTACTCAGCAGAGGTAAAAAGTAATACTGACAATAATTCACATTAGCCTTTAAAGAACCTTGACCAAAAGACATTTTTCATCTTATTTTGTTCACTTCTGCTTAGTTGAGAAAGTCCCAATTGTTCCTTTAGGACTAAGGCATTACCATCTGGTTCCCACTGAAAACCCATTCGGGGCCCGTTAAACCCATACAAAAAGGCCTAATATCTGGGGAGATACAACAGTATGCAAGTTTACGTATCTGCCACATATCCAATATGTTTCTGGTGCTATACGGGGAGATCTCATCTTTAACAGATCTTAGTACAGGATATCCCACGCATACCCATCTGTGATAGATCCTAGTATTGGATATCTTCTGGATACCCATCCATAATAAATCCTAGTATTGGATATTTTCCAGATACCCATACATGAAAAATCCTAGAGTAGGATATTGTCTGGATATGTATATTTAACTGTACACTTGCATATTGTGTGTGTGTGTGTGTGTGTGTGTGTGTGTATGTGCGTGTGTGTGTGTGTGTGCAAGGGGTTATGGAGAACAAGATCTGTGAGTTTGGTGGTCCTATCACTGCGTTTAGTTGGAAATCCTAACCCCAATTTGTTAAAATACAAATACCCATAATTCATAGGGAGAACGTAGGACGGACAGGAATCTCATAAATTGCGGTCAGGGAGTTATGGAGAACAAGATCTGTGAGTTTGGTGGTCCTATCACTGCGTTTAGATGGAAATCCTAACCCTAATTTGTCCAAATACAAATACCCATAATTCATAGGGAGAACGTAGGACGGACAGGAATCTCATAAATTGCGGTCAGGGAGTTATGGAGAACAAGATCTGTGAGTTTGGTGGTCCTATCTCTGCGTTTAGTTGGAAATCCTAACCCTTGGTCAAAATACCATAATCCAAAAAAAAAGTGTTGGGAAAGTGTTGAAAGTTCCGATCAGCTCTGCAAGGTGCTGGCCAATATCTTTAACACCTCATGCCCTGTAGACCCGTCTGCCTGAAGACCACACCACCATCATCCCAGTCCAAAAAAGCTCTACAGTAGCCGTGTTTCCATCAAGGTTTCTAGGTGCGCATTTTGAAGTAGCGCAGCAGAAAAGCTTAATGGAAACGGCAAAATGCGAGGTTACTTCCTGAAATACGCTAAAAAGTTTATACGCTCGCTTGAGGTGGTTTTTGGGATGTTCGGAAATGAGCAGATGCGCACAACGACAGATGGAAACACATTTTCCGACTCATTTCTGACGTAGCGAACATTCACGTCACGTGACGTTCAGCTTTTTCCGCTCCGGACAACATGTAACATCGCTAAAACTAGTTTGCATGACAGAATAAATACAACTCGCCTGATAGCAACACATACCTGAAATATTCTCTCCATTTTGACGAGATGTGTGGCCGGGTTCTGTTTTCAACTGCTACTTCCTGTTTACTGTAGACATGCGCAGTGCTGACGTCTGACGTAATGACGCTGACGTCTGACGTAATGACGCTGACGTCTGACGTAATGACGCTGTGCGCGGCTTGGAAGAAGTGCTTCAAGCCAGTAGATGGAGAAACACTTCTGATCTGCATTAATTTGTATTTACATATTTGCGAGGTAGCTCAAATTTCGCAATTAAAATGGATGGAAACACAGCTAGTGACTGCTCTGAATGACTGTTGGCCAGTGGCCCTCACCCGATAGTCGCTAAATGCTTCGAAAAACTGTTCATGACCCACATCAAAACAACCATCATCAACAAGGACCCTCGAGTATGCATACTGTGAGAACCAATCAACAGAGGATACCATCTCCTCTGTGGTCCACACTGCTCTCACCCACCTGGAACAGAAGGACTCATACACCCATATGCTCTTTGTGGACTTCACATCTGCCTTCAAAATCATGATCCCCCAAACCCTAATGGACAAATTACTAACACTAGGACTAAGCCCCTCCATTTGCAACTGGTTCCTTGACTTCTTAACTAACAGACTTCAGTCAGTGATGATCCACAACTTCTCCTCTTCCACCATAACCCTCAGCACTGGCTCTCCTCAAGGATGTGTGTTGAGCCCTCTCCTGTTCACTCTGCTCACATATGATTGTGCAGATACCCATCCAGGTTGATAGACAAACTATCCACACTTGGACTAAGCCCCTCTATTTGTAACTGGGTCTTAGACTTCTTAACAAACAGACCACAGTCCGTGAAGATCCACAACTTCTCCTCCTCCACCATCACCCTCAGCACTGGCTCTCCTCAGGGATGTGTGCTGAGCCCTCTTCTGTTCACTCTGCTCACATATGATTGTACAGCCACACATCCAGGCTGTCATATTGTTAAGTTTGCAGATGATACAGCTGTGGTGGGATGCATCACAGATAATGATGAATCCAGCTACAGACAGGAGGTGGAACATCTGGAGAGCTGGTGCAAAGAGAACAACCTTCACATGAATGTGAAGAAGACGAAGGAGATGATTGTGGACTTCAGAAGGAACAAACACACCCACACCCCACTGTATATAGGTGGATCTGCGGTGGAGGTGGTCTCCAGCTACAAATACCTGGGTGTACACATGAATGATAACCTCAGCTGGAGCAACAACACCACCAGCCTGATCAAGAAAGGTCATCAGAGACTCTACTTCCTCAGACGGCTGAGACGAGCCGGTCTGAGAAGCTCAGTCCTCACCTCGTTCTACAGGTGTGCAGTGGAGAGCGTCCTGTGCTCCAGCATCAACGTGTGGCATGGAGGCTGCACAGTTGCAGAGAGGAAAGCTCTACAAAGAGTGGTGAAGGCTGCACAGAAGTCTGTGGGAGTCAGTCTCCCCACCATCACAGACATTTACACCTCCAGATGCAGAAAAAGAGCCACCTGCATCATGAAAGACCTCACTCACCCAGCACACTCACTCTTTGCACCACTCCCCTCGGGACGGAGGTTGAGGAGCATCAAATGTAGAACCACTAGACTGAGGAACAGCTTCTACCCTGAGGCTGTCAGACTCATGAATAAATAAATAATAAGAATAAACACTGCAAAATGTCACATCATGCTGATACTGATCTGTTTCTTGTTGCTGCGTTCATCTGTGACCATCTGCTCATGTTCGTGCTGCTGTTTATAATGATGTTTTTCTACTACATTAGGGCTTAGTGTATTACTAGCTGATGTCTCTCTTAGTTAATCCTAGATGTTATTATTGTTTTTCTCTTGCATTTGTTGTTGGATGTAACTGGGACCCTAATCTCGTTTTCAACACATGTACTACATGCGGTGCAAATGACAATAAATTCTCTCTGACTCTCTGACTCTGATAAAGTTTGCAGCTGATACAGCTGTGGTGGGATGCATCACAAACTATGATGAGTCCAGCTACAAGCAGGAGGTGGAACACCTGGAGAGCTGGTGCAAAGCCTGATCAAGAAAGTTCACCAGAGACTCTATTTCCTCAGGCGGCTGAGACGAGCTGGTCTGAGCAGCTCAGTCCTCACCTCCTTCTACAGGTGTGCAGTGGAGAGCATCCTGTGCTCCAGCATCAATGTGTGGCATAGAGGCTGCACAGCTGCAGAAAGAAAAGCTCTGCAGAGAGTGGTGAAGGCTGCACAGAAGATGTTGGAGTCAGTCTCCCCACCATCACAGACATTTACACCTCCAGATGCAGGAAGAGAGCCACCTGCATCATGAAGGACCACACTCACCCAGCACACACACTTTTTGCCCCACTCCCCTCAGGAAGGATGTTGAGGAGCATTAAGTGTAGAACCACTAGACTGAGGAACAGCTTCTACCCTGAGGCTGTTAGACTCATGAATATCTAACCAGAATGGTCACTGTGAAATATCACATCATATTGCTGCTGATCTGTTTCACGTTGCTGCTGATCTGTTTCATGTTGCTGCTGATCTGTTTCATGTTGCTGCTGATCTGTTTCATGTTGCTGCTGATCTGTTTCATGTTGCTGCTGATCTGTTTCATGTTGCTGCTGATCTGTTTCATGTTGCTGCTGATCTGTTTCATGTTGCTGCTGATCTGTTTCATGTTGCTGCTGATCTGTTTCATGTTGCTGCTGATCTGTTTCATGTTGCTGCTGATCTGTTTCATGTTGCTGCTGATCTGTTTCATGTTGCTGCTGATCTGTTTCATGTTGCTACTGATCTGTTTCATGTTGCTGCTGATCTGTTTCATGTTGCTGCTAATCTGTTTCATGTTGCTGCTGATCTGTTTCATGTTGCTACTGATCTGTTCATGTTGCTGCTGATCTGTTTCATGTTGCTGCTAATCTGTTTCATGTTGCTGCTGATCTGTTTCATGTTGCTACTGATCTGTTCATGTTGCTGCTGATCTGTTACATGTTGCTGGTGCTGGGTGGGCTAGCAGTGGTTCCCAACCCTGGTCCTTGAGGAACACCATCTTGCATGTTTAAGTTGCTTCTCTGCTCCAACACACCTGATCCAGTGATTTTAATGACTTCATGTTCTGCAGAAGCCTGTAAATAACCTGTTTATTAAAATCAGGTGTGTCGGAGCAGAGGAACCACTAAAACATGCTGGATGGTGTTCCTCAAGGTTGGGAACCCCTGGCTGGGCTATACAAAGGAGGCATACTTGAATGACATTCTTTGGGGGGTGGGGTCATCAAACCATAATACTGTAACAGGAGCTTCATTGAAGTCCCTCTAGGCTCTGGGTGAGAGCATTTTGCTGTTTGTCCTCACTACCCCTCCTCCTCTCTTCACCCCTCCCCTCCCTTCCCAGCTCTGGGTGAGAGCATTTTGCTGTTTGTCCTCACTACCCCTCCTCCTCTCTTCACCCCTCCCCTCCCTTCCCAGCTCTGGGTGAGAGCATTTTGCGGGGGTTATCACATTTTAAATAAGCTTAAATGTTGAGGAGAATTGGTTGTAATTTTTCTCAGTACATTACCTTACTTGTCAGTAAATATTATTACTTACTGTTTTTGCATAACGTGTAGTCACGAAAACAAGGTACTATAAGAAATTGGAGCGGTCCACCCCCTTCTTTTTTTTTTACTAGTGGTATGTCCCTACCGAGTCACAACCTCTTCCGGATTTCATCATGCTGCTGGTTTGCAACGTGCGTCGACTGAACCCTGGAATTGAATGCTACTCTGAGCACCTCTGCAGTAAGTTGGGTGATTTAATCTTATCTATGTTTATTTAAAAATACCTACGTTGTTTTGTACGTATGTCGCAGTTTAATATAAGTCAACTAACATAAAAATTCATGAATATTGGCGTGTACTTATTAATTTAGCTCCGTTTACAAATAGAAACTGAACCGTACAGTTTCGGTGTATTGTTGTCAGACCTATTCGTTAACATTTCGCTGTGTTTCGAAACTCAAGTGTTATTTTAATCTTTTGTCAACCCGGGCAAATTCAAACGGGCCAATGAGCGCTGCTACTGACTGACGTTGTGCGAGTAAACCAATCAAAAGCGTAGGGGGGGGGGTTTCGCACAACGTGATTCAGTAACAATGCGCGATTACAGACCAATCGCATGCTGTTACTGAATCACGTGGTGCGAGTCAGCAAATCAAAACCGTGCATATTGGGTGACTCATGCCAAAACAGGAAAAATTGTAATATATAATCCTTTTTCAATGTTTTATTTGTTCTTACAACCTTTTTATATTGATTCTTATCTTTTTGTAACTGTTCAGCACTTTGTTTGAAAGCGCTTTATAAATAAAATTATTATTTATTAAAGTTTGGTTGTGCATTTTGTAAAGTCTCAGACTGTATTGGTCCTGGTATAGTTATAATTTTTTCATTCAACCTTTATTTAGTCAGGTAAATCTTTTGAACCTCATGGGCTCATTTACGAAAGCGACCTGCTAAAACTAAAGAACAATGAACAGCAGTGATAGAATTTCATTAAACAATAAACAAACAAACAATAAACAATAGAAAACAAAAAGAGAGAAAAAAACAAAATATATATATATTTTTTTCTTTTTTTTTTTTTTAACAAAGTATCAAAAAACTAGCAAAACATTATAAGGTAGACGTATAAAATCAAAGACAGGAACAAATCTGCATTGGTTTTTGCCAGGATTCCAACAGATTCTGAAAACCATTTAGAGAAGTCAAGGTCGAGAGCTTCAGATCTTTTTGTAAGATATTCCATGAAGCAGGAGCAGAGTAGGAGAAGGCCCTTTTTCCAAGTTCAGTCCTCACTGACGGAACACTGCAGGTAATCATGTCCTGAGAGCGCACGCTGTAGCTGCACTCACGCAAAGACATGTAGGAGGAGATGTATGAGGGCAGCAGACCAAGAAGTGATTTAAAGATGAAAATGTACCAGTGGTAGAGTCTGCGTGAGGTTTATAATTAGACATTTAGTTAGGCTAATATTTCATAATGAACAATAACAATATTATAGTATAATTAACTTGCTTGATTTTGATCCAAATCTAAAATTATTCAATGTTTCAGCTTTTTTCAATGCAGCATATTAATCCCCCATCTCTTTTTTTTTTCTTTCTTTTTTTCCAGAATCACATACCAGTTTCAAGACAACAGCATTGAAAAAAGGTAAGATGTAGGAAGTTGTTACTCCTTCATTCTGGCTCATTATTGTCCAAAAATACTACTGTATCCTGATAAACTGCATCTGGATAAAGTGAATTTAATTGTGGTTGGATCAGAAGAGTAAATAGTTACCATTCTGACACCACATTAGTTTGTACACAATCCATCACTGCTGCATGCCTTTAAAAAAAAATTATTATTATTATTTATTTTTTTTTGGGGGGGGGGGAGATCACCTCCCAATAAATGTATTTTGGAAAATATTTTACTTTTGATACTTAAAGTGCGACTAAACCGGTCCGTGTACATTCAGGCAGTTCGTTTTTTCATTTGAAACAAAAAATGAAATAACAAAAAAACCACTTGTTTTTTCGTTTTTCGTTTATTGAACCAAAACAAAAACATGGATTACAAACCGTTATCCGATTTCCGATTTTGTGCACAAAACGAAAATGGAAAAAACGGATAACGACGGGTCAGTTTCGATTTTGTAATTTCTTTTATTGACAGCGGATATGACCCGGAAGTTCTCTCTGCCCCGCAAATGTGACGTGTCGAAGCATTTGTGTGCACATTTAAGAGTATAGAACTCTTTTGAGCATATTTACACAGAACAAACTTTGTATTGTTTAAAAAAACTCTTAACGTTGCAGGAAAAACTGGTATACTACGGAGCCCCCCAGGGGACGTGGGGAAAAGGAAATTGCGGTTCCTTTAAATGGAATGTGGACCATCTGAAATAAGCATGTCACGATAGCTCAACTGGTAACGCTTGGGTTCGCCACTCCAAAGGTCACAGGTTCGACTCCCACATGGGACAACATTTTTTTTAAGATTATTTATTAATTCCAGATTAAAAAAACACAAGAAAACTATTTACAAAAAAACAATAAAAACGTTCAATTATATAATCATTCCTCTTTCTTATTTTGCTTAATGGTTTTTAACTCATCCCTGAAATTCTGACACAGAATCACAAGTTCAAGTGTGAACTGTGTCACAGAATAAACACAATAAAAACATGTATTATCTGCAGCATTGTTGTTTAAAATGGCTCAACATTACGACAATGGAGCAGACAGTACACTCAATTTAATTGAATTTTGAAATCAGCCTTAAATATAAGGATGTCCAGTGTGTGCTGCAGTGGTAAAAGTAATTTTCCGTTGTATATTTCACGTTCAAGCTCCGTGGAATCAGCTGTTCGAGCCGACGCGGCAGCCTGCGCTCTGTCTGTCCATCTGAACTTGTGATTCTGTCAGAATTTCAGGGATGAGTTAAAAACCATTAAGCAAAATAAGAAAGAGGAATGATTATATAATTGAACGTTTTTATTGTTGTTTTGTAAATAGTTTTCTTGTGTTTTTTTAATCTGGAATTAATAAATAATCTTAAAAAAAATGTTGTCCCATGTGGGAGTCGAACCTGTGACCTTTGGAGTGGCGAACCCAAGCGTTACCAGTTGAGCTATCGTGACATGCTTATTTCAGATGGTCCACATTCTTTTTAAAGGAACCGCAATTTCTTTTTCCCCACGTCCCCTGGGGGGCTCCGTAGTATACCAGTTTTTCCTGCAACGTTAAGAGTTTTTTTAAACAATACAAAGTTTGTTCTGTGTAAATATGCTCAAAAGAATTCTATACTCTTAAATGTGCACACAAATGCTTCGACACGTCACATTTGCGGGGCAGAGAGAACTTCCGGGTCATATCCGCTGTCAATAAAAGAAATTACAAAATCGAAATTGACCCGTCGTTATCCGTTTTTTCCATTTTCGTTTTGTGCACAAAATCGGAAATCGGATAACGGTTTGTAATCCATGTTTTTGTTTTGGTTCAATAAACGAAAAACGGAAAAACAAGTGTTTTTTTTTCATTTTTTTCATTTTTTGTTTCAAATGAAAAAACGAACTGCCTGAATGTACACGGACCTAAACCCCTGTGGATCGGTAACTCCTCCTTCCAAAATCTCCCTGAAAATGGGCGTGTCGAGAGACAAGGAGGGGTGGAGGTAGAGTTGTGCTTTTGTTCACGCCTCCACCAGCAACAGCCTAAAACAAATTAAACCTCTAGACAACATACACCAAGCAACAACAAAGAATAAACATGTAGATGTATTTATCTATTCCACCCATTCCATCCAAAACCAAAGGCCTAAAGAAATGAAAATGAAAAGAAAAATAAAACCGCTTGTCAGGAGTGAAATGCAGCATTTCCATATAAGGTATGCACTTCTCACCTCTGCAGGGGATTGGCTCTGCTTGAACCACCTGTGTGACATCACACATGAGCAGACATGTCACACATGAGCATTTGCACAAATAAGAAAATTAAGGTGTAATCCACCAGTTCAACCCATAGAACTACCGTAAACACATTTTTAGGCCAAATATTGCCAAATATTGCCAATTTACACAGATATGCACAATTATGTGAGAATAAACACAGCCATAGTGCTAGATAACATTTTAAACACATTCTAGGGAGTTTATCAGCTAAAAAAAAGTTAATTTTGGGTTTAGTCGCACTTTAAGTACAAAATAAATAAGATACTTTAGGACTTTTACTCCAGTAATATTCTTACAGGAGACTTTAAAGCTCCACTGACATGATCTTTTAACTTTTCAAAAAATGGCACAACATATATAAATATTAAGATAGACCTCTGACCGTTTTTGCTAAAATAATGTTCAATGAATGAAATTTCCTCTCAAAATATTTTAAATTTAGCGCCGTTTTTTTAGACCGTAAATCCGGATTTTCCGGTCACGTGTCAGCAGAACCGATCTGACGTCACGTCCGATACTGAACTCTGCTCAAACCGTACATTGAATGGACAAAAATATAAACGCATCCGTCGAATTTAGCCAATTAAAACTACATTTTATTTGATTTGGCTTCAGTTCGTGGAGAAAAAGTTATTTTGAGTGATGCACAACGAACGGAAAGGTTTATATTCTCCGTGTTGCTTTTTTTTTTCAAGGGAGGTTTCACATTGAGCACCAGATGGCAGCAGAGCTATCGTGATAACTCTTACAGAAGCAACACGGAGAATATAAACCTTTCCGTTCGTTGTGCATCACTCAAAATAACTTTTTCTCCACGAACTGAAGCCAAATCAAATAAAATGTAGTTTTAATTGGCTAAATTCGACGGATGCGTTTATATTTTTGTCCATTCAATGTACGGTTTGAGCAGAGTTCAGTATCGGACGTGACGTCAGATCGGTTCTGCTGACACGTGACCGGAAAATCCGGATTTACGGTCTAAAAAACGGCGCTAAATTTAAAATATTTTGAGAGGAAATTTCATTCATTGAACATTATTTTAGCAAAAACGGTCAGAGGTCTATCTTAATATTTATATATGTTGTGCCATTTTTTGAAAAGTTAAAAGATCATGTCAGTGGAGCTTTAACTTTTACCAAAGTAATTTTATGATAAGGTACTTGTACTTTTACAAAAGTATTACTTTGAGGTACTTTATACAACACTAATTAACAATTTCTACGGGTATACAATGTTGCTTAAAAGCTAAACATCACACAAAGCCCACAGAGACTGGTTTCCATTGTGGTCCTGTGTATTCTATTCATCTGAGTTCTATCCTGATTACATACAGAAAATGCCCTTTCTGTTAACAAACTGTTCCCTGTTGAACAAACACTAACATTTCTAACCAAAATAAAATCAACATCAATTATGCGCAGACACATGCTCCAAACCTTTCAAAATGTATGCAAAGATGAAGTTGTATGAATGTTTGTGTTTTACAGATGGAACACACAGATGACTAGCAGCGAAGAGCAGCTTTTGAAAGGCAAGTCTGTTGGACATTCCTCACTGTGTCATTAGCAGGTTATTTTTGTTTCTCATTTAATGATTTTAACTTTTCTTCTAAAGACCTTGCCATCCACAAGATGACTTCAGTGCTCACTGAAGTACTTGTGGTGGTGAAGGATCTGTCCAGAGATGTGCAGTTCATCAAGAACCAAGTTGACAGGGCAAAATGACACAAGGTGGTATCCGGGGACCAGCCACCGCAACTTATACATTCCCTGTCCAGCTGCCAGTCACCAGTGAACAAGACTTCATGGGGTGGAGTCATTACTGAT
>JBBPBX010038443.1:13701-30393 GCA_038048925.1 Garcialebias charrua
AGAAACTGTCCAGATGAACTGATTGAGAATGAGCGGATTGACAAAGACAGTTTCTGAAACACACTAGGGAGCGTTTGATAGCTTGTATACTGTGACCACATCAGGTTTCAATAAAACCAGTTGCTGGGTCCAGTTAGAAAGTGAATCAGTGCGAGTGAAGACAAAAGGCTGGATACCTGTCTGAACTTGGCTCGGAGCTTCTCCACGTTGTCCTGTAGCGTCACAGACTGGGGATCATCAAGAAGAGAATTCTGGCTCAAAGCCACAAGATTGTCTAGAGCCTTCATTCGCTTTCTAGAGACACAGAGACACATGCAAATGTAAAAATATATAATTTAACCCAAGTTAAACAGCATCTAGGTTGCAACATGTCAAAAAGCAGAAATGGTGAATTTCTACTGAAAAGTCCCTAACAAATGTTATTTGAAATGGGTGATGTCATCAGCCAACTGGAATCACAATTTGGAATAAAAGTGGTAGACCTAAAGGGCTGAGTGTTGGAGCAAAACTAGGATCTGATTTTCTATAAACGTGAGAAAAAAATGATCACATATTCAACATAGTGCGGAGGTTTTATTTCTTAATCCCTGATGATTTTCAGTTTGCTCACCGAGTTAACAGTATCGCTCATTTTATGGCCGTTTCATTTAAAATGAAAAAGACAAAAAAAAAAGAAAAATATGACTTCAGTCCTTGGTGGAGTAATATTTGCTGCAGTAAGACATTTATTGTAGTTTTACTTGTAGTAAAATTGGAATTGCACATTTCATCTGTGAACAAGTACAGTATTTGATTGTACACACAGACGCTCAAAAAACTAATTTTATTTTGTGTTTTCAAACTGAAAAAAAAAAAGGAAGTATGAAGATGTTTGTAGCTGCTGTAACTGCAGCTGATCAGTAGCAGGGTTGCCAGATCTCCAGACCGAAAGAAGCGATCAGCTCCTTCAAAACAAGCACAAACAAGCGGCTCGCTCTTTCAAAAAAAGCCCAAAAAAAGCCCAGCTGGCAACCCATCCCATTGTGTAAAAAAAGGCAGTTTTAAACAGTATAAACATATTTATTATGGCATTACATATATCTAGCAAAATTATACATAAAAGAACGTATTCAGTCTAAAAAATAAAAATACATTTTGCATTTTTCTCCCATCTGTGGTCGGATCCAGTCTTGAAGAGCACGCTCTTTCTCCCAATCTTTATTATATTTTTTTCCATATTTACCCCACTTAGAGCTCACATTAGCGTTGTCTTGTCTAGACAAAGAATAAAGAACAGAGACAAAGAATAAAGAACAATGTTGCATTCGCGTGTAGTCGGATGTCCCGTGAAGATACACGGTTTTTAATTTTAAACTCACTTTGAAAGTAATTTTCATTAATTTATCATTTTGTTTGCTAAAAACGAACATAGTTGAATGATACAAGATATATATGTGGTGTCACTATATGCAAAGTTCAAAAATGATGTCACAATACTGTAATGTATACAGCAGTGTTCGTGCATGTATATTACAGAGTGTCAGTGAACGCACCGCGAGAGAGAGAGCGTGACGTAGGCACGCGGGTTCAGTGTGTGTGTGAAGATAGAAAGTGCAGAGAACGGAGTAATGCAGGATCGTGCCGTCTGATAAGTGTATTGTGCAGTTTAAACAATAAAGCTACATCAGCACCAAACCAGCATATTTATTAAGCGTGCAGAGAAACATCAAAAATACCTTTAAAATAACTTCAGGAGTACATTTCACAAAACAAGCCCAAATAAGCGACGCAACACCCATGGTAAGCACAAAAAACCGCCACAAGCGGCTCACCGAATTTAAAAGCGACTCCAGGAAAAAACAAGCCCAATGCCGCTTGAAATAAGCGGACTTGGCAACTATGATCAGTAGATGTCACTAACTGGGTCCATCTTTGAGGCTTTGAAGCTTTTCATTGTTTTCAGGTACATAAAGGAAGAATCTTTACAAGGCTTCATCTACCCATTGTTAGGGATGTGTTATGGGTCATTGTCATGTTGGAAAACCCATCTTTAGTGTTCTGGTTGAGAGAAAGAAGTTTCTTATCTAAGATGGCCTCATTCGTTTGCCTCTTAAACAGGTCTCTCTTGTAAATGAGTCCTTGAGGCTCAATAGCCGTGTTTCCATCAAGGTTTCTATGTGCGCATTTTGAAATATCGCAGCAGAAAAGCTTAATGGAAACGGCAAAATGCGAGGTTACTTCCTGAAATGCGCTAAAAAGTTTATACGCTCGCTTGAGGTGGTTTTTGGGATCTTCGCAACCGAGCAGATGCGCTAAACGACAGATGGAAACACATTTTCCGACTCATTTCTGACGTAGCGAACATTCACGTCACGTGACGTTCAGCTGTTTCCGCTCCGGACAACATGTAACATCGCTAAAACTAGTTGGCATGACAGAATAAATACAACTCGCCCGATAGCAACACGTACCTGAAATATTCTCTCCATTTTGATGAGATGTGTGGCCGGGTTCTGTTTTCAACCGCTACTTCCTGTTTACTGTAGACATGCGCAGTGCTGACGTCTGACGTAATGACGCTGACGTCTGACGTAATGACGCTGACGTCTGACGTAATGACGCTGTGCGCGGCTTGGAAGAAGCGCTTCAAGCCAGTAGATGGAAACACTTCTGATCTGCATTAATTTGTATTTACATATTTGCGAGGTAGCTCAAAATTCGAAATGAAAATGGATGGAAACACACTGAATGAGACTAACTTGTATAAAGGTTGAATGAATGGTGAGGTCATCCTAGCCTGGCCCTCGCATTCCTACACAGCTCCGCTCAATTCTCATTTCCCTTCACTGCTCCGTCTGGGACTTCTCCCATAGACAAGGATTTCGCCGGTAGATTTTTGACCGGACCAATCAGAGAACAGAAGGCGGAGTTTCCGGACCAATCAGAGAACAGAAGGCGGAGTTTTGAACGACGTCGACTGACGTCGTCAGTTTGCCCTGCTTAAAATGGCTGCCTGCACGAAGGAATTTACAATAAAACACGGTAAAAAACTATTATTTCTTTGCTGAGAAAAAATATATTTCTTAGCTGACGTTATAGCAGAAGGGTTCCTGAGCTTAACCGTTCCTAAATCAATTCACAAAATTGTCAAATCTGCTAGATTTAAATTGTTTCGGTTTGACTTTTTCCAGACAGCCTCGGGGGCGCTACAAAAATAAATGATAAAAAATCAAATTTTATCTCAAATGTTTCATCCAGGCCAACAGTCAGTAAATTAAAGACATATAATTACACACTGGTAGCAGAAAAAATATCCACCGAGTGGTTTCTGAGCTGTTTATCTGAACAGCCCTCGCCAGGCTAACTGGACTGGACAGGCTAACGTGACGTATGTTGCGCGGAGCTGCAACATACGTCACGGCCAAACGTTAACGATTGGGTAACCTCAGCAGAGGCCATGCCTCCAGCAAGAATCGGTTCTCTATAGAGAAAGTCCAGACCCTAGTACGAAGCGAAGTGAAGGACAAGGGTCTGATTTTAACCAGGCTAAGGTCATCCTGTACCTTCAGCAGAAAAAAAACTGTCCCAAAATAAATAGTTTTACCCCTTTGGTTGTGGTGTTGGACTTGGACTAAGGGGCCGTTAACACGGCACATATTTTGAGCGAAACCGCTCCTTTCTCTCTGCAGTTCTGCTGATCGTTTACACGACACCACTGGCCTCCCTCTTTGAATCCAAAGGTTTCTGAATCCACCCTCCAGAGTGGTTTTTCACTGACCCCTGTTGATAACAAACATCTCCCGCTGAGCTTTTGTTTGAACCACATGTGTGCGCAGCCAGCATTTCTATCAACAATAATGGCGGCGGACACGCACCGCTTTCTGAACTACGACTGATAGAATATATTTTGAGTCTCATATTTAATTAATCTACACCTGAATGTAGCTGCATCTGTGTTGGAAGAGACACAGTCTGATCCAGTTCTAATATCACTGTTTATTGAACGAGGCAGGCAGATATTTCACGTGTCACGTTGCACTATAACATACTAAATGTGCTAAATAACAACAGCTTAACAATAATAAACAGTATTTATGTTAGCGTGGGAGATATATAAAGTTATCTGAGCTAAATGAAGCTGTCTGGACTCATTACGTGATTTAAACGATGCGTAACATGTTGCGTGTTATTAAAGTTGAAAATGAAGACACCAGGTTTATTTTTTATTTATTTATTCAACACCACAAACTGTATGTCACACAAACACTGAGAATTAAATTGAACACTATTTAAAAACACATAAACCGAACTGTAACAACGTTAATGAACTGGAATCTGTTTTCATTCTGGCCCCATCCGAACCGGTCCGTCTGGTGGAAGGACAGCTTTTCGACCTTGTAGGATAAAAATAAAAACTCAGTTGGTTGTTGTGTGATCGAAGTAAACACAAGGAAACATTATTATGAACGTTGATTTACCTGTTGTAAATCAGCTGCTTATGACGGACTAAAGTCTGACATCGTCCTCGTCGACTCGGTTCTGGTCCACTCAGCGACTGGTGTGGAGCTTGTTAGATGAAGCGGGTCCCGCTTGGCGTCAAATCTATAGACTCTTATCCAAATTCCAGCTTTAACTTGTTGTTAAGTTGTTGTTAGCTGAACTTTTAGCCCAGAAGAAAGCAGCAAACACGCATGCGCATTAGGTGAAGCTGCAAAATTTGCAGCGCCAACTAATGACCCGGCATGGTAACTACAGCAGCTTCATGAGGGCGGGGGGATTCGAGCGGATGCATGTAAACACAGAATTTGTCCATGTAATTGCGGATCTTTTCCTCTAATTAACATACGCAAAAACCTACGTTTCCCCCCATCGTGTCCGTGTAAACAGGGCGAAGTGTTTATTTTCCTTCAAACCTGATGGGTCACAGTGATATGCTAAAGAGCTCATCTGGTTTTATTTACCATACCATACTATTTATAGAGCACTTAAAACAGCGACAAGGCCAACCAAAGTGCTGTACAAACAAACAACAAGCAACACATAGGCAACATAGTCCCTCTCGGTTTTCAAATCCCGGTTAAAAACTCACTACTACTCCATCGCTTTCAATGCCAGCTGATTTGTATTGGATCGTTTGATTTATGATCTGCAATGTTTTTATGTTTTTCGTGTTGTACTTCATTGTCTGTGTTGCCTGTTGCGTGTTTGTTTGTCCAGCACTTTGATGTGGACTTGTTCCTGTTTAAAGTGCTTTATAAATAAAATGGTATGGTATGGTATGGTAACATACAAAATGAAGTAAAAAACAGAATATAGACATAAAAATCATTGCAGATAATATAACGACAAAACACAGATCAGCTGGTGTTGAAAGCAACGTAATAGTAGTGAGTCTTTAAACGGGATTTGAAAACCGAGAGGGAGGGAGCCTGTCTGATGAGCAGAGGCAACTCATTCCAAAGTCTTGGGCCTGTTACAGAGAACGCCCTGTCCCTAGGCATGTAACGGTACAAGTGGGTGTACTGAACCGTTTCGGTATAGCTCGTTCGGTTCGGTCCACCCGCGTACCGTTTGTTATTTTTTCACACATTGAACGTTATTAACGGGGGAATATATGCACCGTGGAACTAAATTTCCTGGGCGCGTTTCAGCACGGAGCCATTATCGCGCAGCACGCGAAGCACGCGCAGCATTTAGCCGTTCCTGTTTGGGAACGTAATGGCTTTCTTGACGAGCACACATCCAAAGCTGTGTGGACGTTGTTTCACAAGACTGGATCTGCAGCAACACGTCTAACGTGAACGCGCTGGAAACGACGTCACCCAAACGTGAACGAAGAAAAGCACTCAGCTTGTTACAAACTGCGCTAACAACAACAGCTGCATTAAAACTACTTCATCAGGTGATTCAGATCGGTCCAGAGCAATAACACAAACTGTATGAGTTTTCAAAGATCTGGATCTAAGTCTGAATGTTGTTTTATGCGCAGGCTTTAAAGTTACTGATCCTCGCTACGAGACATTCATCACGTCAACACTTAAGTCAAAAAGTTCAGCTCTTTATGAAAAAACTAAAACTGATTGTCAACAAGTCCTGGAGCAGATTAAAGCCCTGCCCTGATGATGAGTGAGAGATTCAACCGTTCAAGAGGTATTGTTCTTTTATTATAATTATTATTTATAATTTATTTATTATTATTTAAAATCATAATCTTATTAACTTGTTTTTTTTACCTCTGTGTTTTATTTCCAGTCTTGGACAGAGGTAGCATCTCTCTTCTTACACTTCAGGGACAGACATTCACCAGAACACCTGCATCTAAGAAGTGTGTGATGACTGAACTGAACTCTGAACTGTTCCTGGACCTGTCCCACTTGGAGGAGCAGGTCCAAGAAGTTGTGAGTACAGTAATGAGGACAAATACAGCCACACTGCTGCTACTGGACAAAAACTTGATTAGTTAGATCATAAACAGTCTGTTGCTGCTTATTGTTCTGGTTCTGACTGTTATTGTATTTATTAAGATTTTTATTATTGTTAATATACAGTAGTTTATTTATTGTAGAGTGCTGTTTATTTAAAATATCATCCAAATGGGTCACTTTTATTTATTACTACAATACAATACAGTACAAATGTATTTTTGGCATATTTTCAAAATAAACATTTTGTAAGTCTTTATTTTGTCTTTTTTTTTTGTACCGAAAATAAACCGAACCGAGCCCTCCTTGTAGTTGAACCGAACCGAAATGTGATTTTAGCGTACCGTTACACCCCTACCTGTCACCTCTGCGTTTAAGACGAGATCCTGGAACTGTTAGAAGTAACTGGTCCGCTGACCTCCGAGCACGTGGTGGGACATACGTGGTGTATCAAATCAGAGAGATGGGGGGGGCGAGACTGTTCAGTGATTTGTAGACATACAGGAGAATTTTGAACTGGATTCGAAGATGAACCGGTAGCCAGTGCAGGGAGGCCAAGACTGGTGTAATGTGCTCTCTTTTGCCTGTACTGGTTAAAAATAAATAATAATAAAAATACCCTCCCTGGGCTGCCACCTTACCGTGGTGGAGGGGTTTGAGTGTCCCAATGATCCTAGGAGCTATGCTGTCAGGGGCTTTATGCCCCTAGTAGGGTCACCCAAGGCAGACAGGTCCTAGGTGAGGGACGAGACAAAGCGCAGCCCACAAGACCCCTTATGATGAGTAATATAAATGGAAACAATGTTCCCTCGCCCGGACGCGGGTCACCGGGGCCCCACTCTGGAGCCAGGCCCGGAGGAGGGGCACGTTGGCGAGCGCCTGGTGGCCGGGCTTTCACCCATGGAGCTCGGCCGGGCACAGCCCGAAGAGGAGACGTGGGTCCCCCTTCCCATAGGCTCACCACCTGTGGGAGGGGCCAAAGGGGTCGGGTGCATTGTGGAATGGGTGGTGGCCGAGGGCGGGGACCCTGGCGGTCTGATCCTCGGCTACAGAAGCTGGCCATTGGGACATGGAATGTCACCTCTCTGGTGGGGAAGGAGCCTGAGCTAGTGTGTGAGGTTGAGAGGTTCCGGCTAGAAATAGTCGGACTCACCTCAACGCATGGCTCTGGCTCTGGAACCAGTTTCCTTGAGAGGGGTTGGACACTCTTCCACTCTGGAGTTGCCCCTGGTGAGAGGCGCCGAGCAGGAGTGGGCATACTTGTTGCCCCCCATCTTGGTGCCTGTACGTTGGGGTTCACCCCGGTGAACGAGAGGGTAGCCTCCCTTCGCCTACGTGTGGGGGGACGGGCTCTGACTGTTGTTTGTGCCTATGCGCCAAACGGCAGCGCAGATTACCCACCCTTTTTGGAGTCCTTGGAGGGGGTATTGGAGAGTGCGCCTCCTGGGGACTCCCTTGTTCTACTGGGGGACTTCAACGCTCACGTGGGCAATGACAGTGAGACCTGGAGGGGTGTGGTTGGGAGGAACGGCCCCCCTGATCTGAACCCGAGTGGTGTTCTGTTGTTGGACTTCTGTGCTCGTCATGGATTGTCCATAACGAACACCATGTTCAGGCATAAGGGTGTCCATATGTGCTCTTGGCACCAGGACACCCTAGGTCGTAGTTCAATGATCGACTTTGTTGTCGTCTCATCTGATCTGCGGCCGCATGTCCTGGACACTCGGGTGAAGAGAGGGGCGGAGCTGTCAACTGACCACTACCTGGTGGTGAGTTGGCTCCGATGGTGGGGGAGGATGCCGGTCAGACCTGGCAGACCCAAACGTATTGTGAGGGTCTGCTGGGAACGTCTGGCAGAGTCTCCCGTAAGACGGAGCTTTAACTCCCACCTCCGGGAGAGCTTTGAACACGTTCCGAGGGAGGCGGGGGACATTGAGCCCGAGTGGGCCATGTTTCGCGCCTCTATTGTCGAGGCAGCTTATCGGAGTTGTGGCCGCAAGGTTGTTGGTGCCTGTCGTGGTGGCAACCCTCGAACCCGGTGGTGGACACCGGCGGTGAGGGATGCTGTCAAGCTGAAGAAGGAGTCCTATTGGGCCTTTTTGGCCTGTGGGACCCCGGAAGCAGCAGATAGGTACCGGCAGTCCAAGCGGCATGCGGCTCGGGTGGTTGCTGAGGCAAAAACTCGGGCGTGGGAGGAGTTCGGAGAGGCCATGGAGAATGACTTCCGTACGGCTTCGAGGCGATTCTGGTCCACCATCCGGCGTCTCAGGGGGGGAAAGCGGTACGCGACCAACACCATTTATGGTGGGGATGGCGTGCTGTTGACCTCAACTCGGGATGTTGTGAGTCGGTGGGCGGAATACTTCGAAGACCTCCTCAATCCTACTGGCACGTCTTCCACTGAGGAAGCGGAGCCTGGGGACTTTGGATCGGGCTCTCCAATCTCTGGTGCGGAGGTCGCCGAGGTGGTTAAAAAGCTCCGCGGTGGCAAGGCTCCGGGGGTGGATGAGATTCGTCCTGAGTTCCTTAGGGCTCTGGATGTTGTGGGGTTGTGTTGGCTTACGCGACTCTGCAATATCGCGTGGACATCGGGGGCAGTTCCCTTGGATTGGCAGACTGGGGTGGTGGTTCCCCTATTCAAAAAGGGGGACCGTAGGGTGTGTTCCAACTATAGAGGGATCACACTCTTAAGCCTCCCTGGTAAGGTCTATTCAGGGGTTCTGGAGAGGAGGGTCCGTCGGATAGTCGAACCTCGGATTCAGGAGGAGCAGTGTGGTTTTCGTCCTGGTCGTGGAACACTAGACCAGCTCTACACCCTCAACAGGGTCCTGGAGGGTGCGTGGGAGTTTGCCCAACCAGTTTACATGTGCTTTGTAGACTTGGAAAAGGCATTCGACCGCGTCCCTCGGGGGGTTCTGTGGCGGGTACTCCGGGAGTATGGGGTACCAGGCCCATTGATATGGGCTGTTAGGTCCCTGTACGACCGGTGTCAGAGCTTGGTCCGCATTGCCGGCAGTAAGTCAGGCTCGTTTCCGGTGAGAGTTGGACTCCGCCAAGGTTGCCCTTTGTCACCGATTCTGTTCATAACTTTTATGGACAGAATTTCTAGGCGCAGCCAAGGTGTTGAGAGGATCCGTTTTGGTGGCCTTAGAATCGCTTCTCTGTTTTTTGCAGATGATGTGGTCCTATTGGCTTCATCAGTCGTGATCTACAGCTTTCACTGGAGCGGTTTGCAGCCGAGTGTGATGCGGCCGGGATGAGGATCAGTTCCTCCAAATCCGAGGCCATGGTCTTGAGCCGGAAAAGGGTAGCATGCCCTCTCCGGGTCGGGGAGGAGGTCCTGCCCCAAGTGGAGGAGTTTAAGTATCTCGGGATCTTGTTCACGAATGAGGGAAAACTGGAGCGTGAGATCGATAGGCGGATAGGTGCAGCGTCCGCAGTGAAGCGGGCGCTGTACCGGTCTGTCGTGGTGAAGAGAGAGCTGAGTCAAAAGGCAAAGCTCTCAATTTACCGATCGATCTACGTTCCCACCCTCATCTATGGTCATGAGCTTTGGGTTGTGACCGAAAGAACGAGATCTCGGATACAAGCGGCTGAAATGAGTTTTCTCCGCAGGGTGTCTGGACTCTCCCTTAGAGATAGGGTGAGAAGCTCAGTCATCCGGGAGGGACTCGGAGTAGAGCCGCTGCTTCTCCACATCGAGAGGAGCCAGTTGAGGTGGCTCGGGCATCTGGTTAGGATGCCTCCTGGACGCCTCCCTGGTGAGGTGTTCCGGGCATGTCCCACCGGGAGGAGACCCAGAGGAAGACCCAGGACACGCTGGAGGGACTATGTTTCTCGGCTGGCCTGGGAACGCCTTGGGATTCCCCCAGAGGAGCTGCTCCAAGTGGCTGGGGAGAGGGAAGTCTGGGCCTCCCTACTTAGGCTGCTACCCCCGCGACCCGACCCCGGATAAGCGGAAGAAAATGGATGGATGGATGGATGGTTAAAAATTGGGCTGCTGCGTTCTGGACCAGTTGTAATCATGCAATGGTGGTCTGACTGATACCAAACAGGAGTGAATTGCAGTAATCAAGCCTAGATGAAATGAATGCGTGAATTACTGTCTCCAGGTTATTTTTTGGATAATATGGGCTTCAGCTTAGACAGTTGCCTCAGCTGAAAAAAACAGGATTTATCGATCATGTTTACATGACTGCCGAGTTTCATGGAAGGATCCATTATCATTCCCAGATTTGTGACTTTTTGTTTTTCAGACAGGGCTAGAGCAGGTCGATGCAGTGGTTCATGATCGTGTCGTTGGGAGGGAACAACAAGGCTTCAGACTTCTTTTCATTGAAACTTAAGAAATTTAAAGCCATCCAGTCCCTGAAACTTAAAGGTTCAGTATGCAGTTTCTGTAGAACTGCAGCACTTAGAAATATTTTCAACAGGCAAAGCATTCTGATCCCTCCCCCTCAGAGCCATATATGGCTCTGCCCCCCCATGGTCTGCTGAAATTCAAATTCAAGCTCTGTTTTTATTGGCTGATTCAAATTCAAGCTCTGTTTTTATTGGCTGGTTACAAACTCTGTTTTTATTGGCTGGAAAATGGCGTGTCACCTTTTCTTTTTAGAAATGCTTATTTACCACCTGGAGAAGCAAGGGGACAATATTTTTTTTTAAATTTTTTCAGAGATTACCTGGCTAACAATCTGTCAGGAGGTAGTGACAGAGTGAAGAAATATGTTCATAAAAAAAGCTACATACTGAAGCTTTAAGCCCCCAGTATACCTCTGTGTACGTCCATACGCAAAGGTACGCACGTACTAAGCAGAGGTACAAGCGTACCCCCGCAGGGTATGTATGTGCAAAGCTCAAATTTTACGACCGCATACACAAACGCGGTATCGCACAATAAACTACCCAGCGCCGGACTGTTTTGTATGCAAAACAAATGTATTAAATTCCCCTTATTCATCCCTGATCTGGCCTTTTCTTTTGTTTTTTTGCCAAAAGGCAAGTGATCTCTTCCTCCTCCGTTGACGCCATGACTGAAATGCTGAGAAATGAACAAATTTGTCACAAGCAAATTTAACTCCGGTCCAGCGTGGCTAAGGGAGGTTCTGGAGATTTCCTGGTGGGCTGGTATGACGTGTGAGCTGCAGGAACAGCACTCAACTGTTTTTAAAAAAATTTTAGAACTTTTTATTAACAACATATAAACACAGAACACCGCTGCGGCTGGAGCTGCCAGCTCTCGGCTCCCCCCGACCTGTCAATCAATTCAGTAGGCGTATCAGCAAATGACCAATCAGCGACCTCAATTTGTCCCGTAGGTAAACTCTCCTTGTCTGTGGAGTTGCGTTGCAGCTGCTCAGGGTGGATACTCGAGTATGATGTCTGAACCCTCTGAGTACAGTACGCGCGTACGGACACGTGTATGGACGTACGCAGACTGGTATACTGGGGGCTTTAGGACCAGACTTTACACCTTTTCTTCTAACATTCTCTGCTTCGTTGACCAAAAACTTATACGTTTAATAGCCTTTGTACCTTGTTGTCACATCTTCCATTCGCTAAATAAGCCCATACAATCTCATTTTTGATTCCTCTTATCTGTGATGTGTGCTACGCCAAGCATTTTTCTGATATCGTCACTTCGCCATCTATCCTTGAGGGATACTCCAAGAATCCCAGGTATCATCCGCATTTCTGTTATTTCCAGGAGTTCCTCTTCTTTTCTCTTTAATGTCTATACAGGTGACCCCCTACCTACGACTCCATCGACCTACGGCGGCCCGGACCTACGAACGTATCATATTTAATAAAAATATGAAATTACTGTATTAAAAAAAAAAATAATAATAATAATAATTTTTTTGTGTGTTTAAATGTTCTTAATTTCATGTGTACATCACTTTGTTGCAGCTGTGGTTGTTTTAAAGGCTTTATAAATAATAATTATGATAAAAATGATCATTTCTGATCATTTTTGTCATGATTGCGCAATCTTGGGCAGCAAGAAGTAGGTCTTCAGTTTACACGGTCACAAATTAATGTAGAACACCGGACGCCATTTTAGGTTCAGTCACGGGGGTCTCCGGTCACAAATTAATGTAGAACACCGGACGCCATTTTAGGTTAGCTGCCGGGAGCCGGCCTTTGAAGACTGGTGACCAGGATCGCATCATATGGATTAATTACTAGCTGGAATCGCTCTGTGAGCTCTGTGGACGTCTCAGGCTGGAGCAGCAGCTGCAGATTGATCGCCGATCGCGCCGCACCGCCGCTCCAACACCAGCTCATGGCCTGGCTAGCAGAAGCTAACACAGGCCTTGAGCAGCTGCCGTGGTTAGCTCGCCGGCCGCCGCGCTGCTCGGCCCGACAACAATCAACGCATGGCAACCTAAGATGTCGGCTTTGACCATCTCAAAGTAAGAAATTATATTTTTATTTATTCTGTAAATGTGAATAGCAATGTTTAACATTACAGTACACTACTGTACATGCTTAAATGTGTGCGCGGCGCTCATTAGCGGTATTTCCGCGGCCTACGAACGGAATAAGGACCTACGAACGGGACGTTATTTTCACCCCCTAGCTACGGCAGAATGGAGCTGCGAACAGTATTAAGTCCCAAACTCGTACGTAAGTAGGGGGTTTGCTGTACTTCAGCTCCACAAAGCAAGACTGGGCCCACCATCATCTTGTACACTTTCACTTTAATATAAATCGGCATCCTTTTGTCACATAGCACTCCTGTCAGCTCCTTCCTTTTTTGCCACGCCGCACCAATTCTACGTTTAACGTAGTCTTCACAGCTTCCTTTGGCATTTATCACTGACCCGATACTTGAACTTTTCAACTTACAGTACTTCAGTACATTTCCTCTATTATCAGTAATTATTATGGTCTCATTAGCTTTCGTCTCGTCTTGTTAGTTGCAAGGGAGACCTTACAACATAGTGCGTTACAAAGGATGTTCCTGCCAACTGTGGTCCCGCCTCCAGTCAGATCAAAAATCCTCATGTGTAGTTGGGGGTAAATGTGATGGACCGAGCAGTCAAAGGATAAAGCCAGGCACAGGTTTAAATTCAAAAATAGTTGTTTTTAGGGTAAATGTGAAAAAATGACAAAATTGGGCCCATAAAAGAGGTCAAAGTAACAGACTTCAACTCAGACTAACTCAAACAAACAGACCTCCTGAACTGAGACAAAGGGGAAACTTATGCCCCTTTTCCACTTGGTGGCCCGGGTCGGATGTGATGTCATATTTGCGTGCCAAACGCGCGTTGGAGAGCATTTCCACCTAACAGATGCGCGGCGCTGCGCCAAGATTCCGGACTCATCTCAGAGCAGGGTCCAGGCCGGCTGGACCCGAACCGTGGGGAGGAGGCTGGACTGAGTTTGAGGAAGTGGCTGCCGCGAGGGAGCAAACACCGAAGGACTTTACAAGATTAACATGGTAAAAACAATTATTTGTATTTAAAATTATAGCAAACATGTGTCTTAAGCCGAACTATTCCTTAATAAATTCACGTTGTTGTCAAAACGGCAGGATTAAAAAAAGTAGTTTCGCCATGTGCACGCGCGCCCCCGCGCGCGCACGTGAGCCGTCTTTATTTCTATAATGTAGCTAAATAAACGCTTTAAAAAATATATTTCATAGCTGACGTTATATCAAGAGGGTGCTTGAGCTTAACAGTTCCTTAATAATTTCACGTTGTGGTCAAATCAGCTGGATTTAACAAAGTAGGTCGACACGTGCACATCACATGCACGCGCGGGTGGGGTCGATCGGCGTTCTTTCTTTTAAATGTAGCTAAATAAAAGCTTAAAAAATATATTTCATAGCTGGCTTTATACCACGAGGGTTCCTCAGGTTAACAAGTCCTTAATAATGTCACGTTGTGGTCAAATCTGCTGGATTTAAATTGATTTGTTTTGACTAATTCCAAACCTGTCACATGTGCTTCGAAAATAAATTATTAAAAAATCGAATTTTAATTCAAATAACTCCAACAGCTTACAGTATGTACATGAACATGTTGTGATTACATTTTGTTAGTTTGAAAAATATCTGCTTTGTGGTTTCTGAGATATAAGATATGTGTTAAATACTAGAAAAAAAAAGAAGCTAGGTCGACACACTTATGTCTATAAAAAATCGAATTTTAAAGGAGAAATGTAATCAAATCTGAAAAAATCGATATAACAAGAATTTCATATAGTAAACAACACACATAAACATACTTAGTATGCTTTTTTCAAGTCAGTAGCTTAAAGAAATAGTTTTTTACATTTTTCCTGCTACATGCTGAAGTGCAGTGATTTCTGTAGTCATTTTCTGGACGCACTTTTATGACACAATTAAGACCTCCTTTGCTATCTTACAATAACACTGATGCTATAAACCCATCATTACTGTCCTCCTGTCTGTCATTTAAAATGGAAGCAGAAGACTTTTTTGAATCTGAAGGATATCACTTTAGTTTGTCAAAAACAGTTTGGTGATTTAGTGCATTAATGGGCATTTCTATCCTGGAAATACGAATAGCTGTGCGTTAGCCGCCGCATGCTAACGTTAGCATGCTAGCGCCGTATGCTAACGTGGAAATGGGGGTGTTGAAAATGTCCTGAAACAGTTACCAATGTCTTGTTAAGCTCTGTCTTCCCCAGAACATAGTAGGATCTAAAATGATTTTTAAAGATGAAGGAGCAAGTTGAAACATGCTGTCTCCCTCCTTGCTAGCAGGGAGCTGCCTGGCTAACTAACTACGGTGGCCCTACACGGCCAAAATTCTACAGCGGCCGAATGCACAGGAGCGGTAAAAATACAATATAAATTTTAAAAAAAGTTTTAAAATCGATTTTGGGGCTTTTAGAATCGATTCTGAATCGCCAGGACTAAGAATCTTGATTCTTTAAAAAATAGATTTTTTTTGCTGCATCCCTAATTGCTACACACTGAAATCTTTTTGTCCACAACTAGATACACACACTAATATTACTGTATGAGGGACGACCATTGCACTGCCTATGTCATATTCAGGGGACGGAGAGCAGGCAGGGGGAGGGGGGTCAAAAACACCAGATGAGAATTTTTTCACTTTGCAAAGTCTAAATTTGAGTTAGGATGACATTTTTGACTTGTGAAAATTTCTCAACAAGCTTATTTTATGCTTTTCATTAGACTACTATTAGCTTAAAAACACTTTTCATTTCTCCTTTAATTCAAATAACTCCAACAGCTTACAGTATGCACATAAACATATAGTGATTACACTGTGTTGGTTTGAAAAATATCTGCTTTGTGGTTTCTGAGATATTTGATATATGTATATATATCTTACATATATCTTATAAAATATATCTACATATAAAACAGTTTCTAGACTGAATTACCGGTAACCATGTTTTTCTTTTTTTTACAGTTAAGACGAAGAAGTCAACACCAGAATTTATCAACTTGTGTCTTCTGGAGGAAGCCCATGAGACAACAGGAAAAAAATCATTTAGGTGGATGCAGTATTTATTTTTGTGCTTTTTTCACTTCTTAGTTTTCATAATAAACATTTTATTTCTTAAGTGGTGTCATTGAACAATAATTTCCTAAACATATTTTACAATGTTAAGTGTGTACAGTATAGTGTTTGTTTAAAAACATACTGGAAGTTAAGAATATTTTCCATTTGCATTTGACCTTTAAAGAATCATAAGAAAAAGATTATTAGATTTGAACAGCCATCCATCCATCCATCCATCCTTCCTGATGTCGTGTCATGAGTAGTGCAGCAGCTTTTGCCAGGATGCACAGATGTCAACATGAACCCATCCATCCATCCATCCATCCTGATGTCGGGTTGTGGGTGCAGCAGCTTTTCCAAGGATGCACAGACGTCGCCATCAACCCCGATGAAGCTGTTCTTGGATGCCCAAACGAGTTTCCTGATCAACAAACATTTAATTATTAATACTTTGTTTTTACGTTTAAAGAAACATGCTTTTAATGTTTATGGGACAGTTTAAACCAAATTATCCATTTGCATTTGACTTTGAATTATCCCTGACAAAATATTACCGTTTAAATTTAATGAAATACAAACATTTAATATTACAGGGCCAATTGAAACCTAATTAATTCCTAATCTGTACCTTACTGTAAAAATAGTTTAACTGATTACAGGGCAGTGTGATCAATGTGTTAAGCAATGTTAACAGGAACCTTGTACATATATGAGAATAATCTTTATTATAAAGAAACAAAATGGAAAACACATGGGTTTAAAACAAGCTGAAAAGGCAATAA
>JBBPBX010038444.1:0-30393 GCA_038048925.1 Garcialebias charrua
TCAATCTGAGCATTTCATTGTACTGTTGGCCTAGTTTTAATCTGCATTTGATAAATAAACACCAGAAAAACTTGAAACGTTATTTTTTCATTTTTGAGAAAATAGCCCCCCCTGGTGGTTAACTGAGGAACCGCCACTGGATACCGATACCGGATTGGATCGGCTGGCCCTATCCCTAATATTTATCAATCAAATTTTGGCTGAGATATGACTGTTTTCATTCATTCTGACTGATTTTTTTTGGAGCAGTACCACTTTCAGCCACTTGATAGTAGCAGAGTAGTAAAAATTTAACACTATCATTTTCAGCCATTAAATGGCAACAGAGTAGTAGTAGCAATAAGGCATGCCAATGATAATGTAATAGGTAAACGTGGCTATAATGATAAATTCATAAAAGTTCAAGACAAAAATAACTGGACTTTATTAATTATACTTTATACCCTGATGCATGTTCAATAATCCAGGTAGAAAAATCTAAAAAAGCTAAGTCTGGTCCTCTGGACATTCAAAAAATAAAACAAAACAAAGCAGAAAAAAATGTAGAAACATTTCGTCTTTCGTCCGAAAGACTTCCTCAGTCTGAGTTGCTGTATTCACAGTGTTGCCAGGTGAATGTAGGATTAGAGCCCTAAAATTATCGTATTTTGAGGGAAATTATCGTACACCCGTCATAAACAAAATAACAAGTATGCTCTATAGCAGGGGTCACCAACATGGTGCCCGCGGGCACCCGGGTGCCCCCAAGGACCATTTGAGGTGCTCTCAGACTTGTTCTAAAAATAGCACAACTCACTACTAAGCTGCATTTAAAATTTAATTGTATTCAGTTGTTATTCTTTTTTGTATTTATATATATTTTAAAATGTCTATCTTAAAAATATGTTCTTAAAAATATGTTTATTATACATTTTTTTAAATTTACGCTTTGTTATTTCCAAAGAGTTTATCAAACTGGTGCCCTTTGTATGACTCCGTACCCACAAAGTAGCTCTCAGTTTCGAAAAGGTTGGTGACCCCTGCTCTATAGTCACTCTGTTGTTGAATAGCGTCTAACAGGCACTCACAGCTTTGTGGCGTCAGTACTGGTGGGAACCATAGACATTAATACGCATTATTGTCTGGTGGCAACTAATGAGCCGAGCCCCCCACCCACACTCTTCTTGTTTTGTTTCATGGCGGTCGGGTTAAACCACCACCGAGCTGAAGTGTGGACAGGAGATTTAAAAAAAATAAATAATAATAATTCTGTAAAACTAATTTAATAACTCAACTAAATTATGTCTATTAAAGCTGCAGTATGTAGCTTTTTTTATGAACATATTTCTTCACTCTGTCACTACCTCCTGACAGACTGATGTTAGCCAGGTAATCTCTGAAAATTTTTAAAAAAAAATATTGTCCCCTTGCTTCTCCAGGTGGTAAATAAGCATTTCTAAAAAGAAAAGGTGACCCGCCATTTTCCAGCCAATAAAAACAGAGTTTGTAACCAGCCAATAAAAACAGAGCTTGAATTTGAATCAGCCAATAAAAACAGAGCTTGAATTTGAAATTCAACAGACCACAAGGGGGCAGAGCCACATATGGCTCTGAGGGGGAGGGATCAGAATGCTTTGCCTGTTGAAAATATTTCTAACTGCTGCAGTTCTACAGAAACTGCATACTGAACCTTTAAGTTTGTATTTTCAAGGAAATAATAACTTGATCTTTAACTTTACTGATATCACTGCTAAAAACATCCTAATTGTACCCTGATGCATGCTCAATAATCCAGGTAGAAAAATCTAAAAAAGCTAATTCCTCTGGACATTCAAAAATCCCTAATTTTAAATTTAATATTCATTTTATTTATTTATTTTTGGAAATGCATTCTTTGTTTCATACCCTGGACATTCCATAAAGACATGTTGAACCGTTTCAGGGAAATTGCTGGTGCACATGTCACAAAAAAGTCCTGTTTCATGCTTTGCAATTATTTTAAGAGATTTATTAAGGTCTGTGTGTCCTGTTCTAATGCGAGTAAGTTCCTGTTTCTTCCTGCTTTCCTTGTATATCTTACCTTATGAATGTTGTGTAAATGTCTTCCTGTATCAGTAATGTCCCAGTTTTCCTGTCTTCTTAATATATTTCTTTATTATAATTTAACGTTCAACTTTATAAAAACGTTCTATCATTTTCATCACTTCTTCCAGACCGTGTCACACGGCTCTGCTTTTTCTAACGCATGGGGCGGGTGCAGCGGACTTTTCAGCCAATCATGGTCGTTGCATATACGTCACTCTTATGTCACATTTAGAAAAGCACGATTGGCTGGAATTTCAAGACGCCTTCAGGGTTCACAAAAATACTCCGACAGACAGTTGCGACAGGCTGATGGAAACCGATACCAACTACACGTTCACAGAATAATAATAATAATAATAATAATGTCTATTCCTGTCATCTGCGTATGTTCCCATACACAGACGAAATTCGTCTCTGCATTTAACCCAACCACCTACCAGGTGGTGCAGTGAGCAGCCCGAAAGCGCTCGGGGAGCTGGAGAAATAGGTGTGCACTCATAGACACCCCAAGCTGGGTAGTGGCCGGGGCGCGAACCCGCGACCTTCGGATCCGTAGTCAAAAGCCCTGCCACTAGACCATCTTGGCTCCTTGGCCAAATTATCGTATTTTTGGCCTTTTTCGGGATTATTGATCGTACATCGTACAGAAGGCAAAATTATTGTACAAATACGATAATTATCGTACACCTGGCAACACTGTGTATTCAGCTCAGTCTTATAAATAGCACCCTCTCACAGTGGATCAACCAGTTGGCTGATGACAGCTGAAACCAGCTGCTCACATGATCAAGGAGGACCATCAGCCTAACAATGGATCGTTAGCACCCTGATGGTTGTTTGCTATTCACAGAGGGCTGAGTGATACTAGCAATAACAGCATTGTATACTTTATACGTCATTGGTTTTTTTTTCTTGAACTTTTTTGAATTTACCATGTCCTGGATGACTGAGAATCTTCACCAGCTATTAATGACACAATCGGTCTGCCATAGTACTCACTTTGATTCTGCTCAGAGCTTGGAGGAAGTTAAACCAGCTGCACTGCCCCGGTGAAATTCAGCTTATTTGACTATTAAAGTGCATTTATTAAGTAAAAGTGCAACTGAGACACACTTTTGCTATAACTTCGAGCAAACAAATAATTGTTTTAGGTGTTTTTCTTGTTAAAGGTGCTATGTGTAACTTTCTGTAGAGCACAGAACTTAGAAATATTTTCAACAGGCAAAGCATTCTGATCCCTCCCCCTCAGAGCCATATATGGCTCTGCCCCCCTTGCTCTGCTGAAATTCAAATTCAAGCTCTTTTTTTATTGGCTGAATTAAATTCAAGCTCTGTTTTTGTTGGCTGGCTACAAACTCTTGTTTTTATTGGCTGGTTAACGGCGGGTCACTCTGTGTTTTTAGTGTTTTAATAAATGCTGATAGAGAAGCAAGGGGACTATAGTTTTTTTCCAGAGATTACTTTGTCTAACACCAGTCTGTCAGTAGATAGTGACAGAGTGAAGAAATGTGTTAAAAATATTTTGTTAGAAAAGTTACAGACTGCACTACAAAGTTACATAGTGCAGCTGTAAGTTTTGAAGAAACGAGCAACATTCCCCCTTTCTGATTTCCTCCCCCTGCGTGCTCCTGGAGGTAGCGAAACTATTTATGAAATTCAGCTGATTTGACCATTGAAGTGCATTTTTTAAGGAATAGTTAAACTGAGACACACCTTTGCTATAATTTTGAGCAAAAAATAATTGTTTTTAGGTGGCTATCCTGATAAGTTTGAATAGCGATTTGTCACGTGCATGCGTTTACTTCCGCTTATCAGCTTTTGAAATACAGCTGAATTGATCATCAAAGTGCATTTGTCAAGCAAAAGTTTCATTTCATTTCATTTATTTATTTATTTAAGTTAGGACAATGCATATTAATCAACATAACAGCAGTTAGCATCAATGTAAATATGCCGGAGTTAGCACAATAGCTAATTTTCATCCGTTGTCCTAAGGCAGGTAAGAATAAGAAACGTCCCATAAAACAAAAGAGCGGAGAAAAATACAAACATCACCTATATAGCACATAACACAACATAAAATTACAATAAAAATATGATGCCATAAGAAAATAGACAAAGTAATCTACACATGAGTGCACTTCTGATTAGTTTTCAGCCAAAGTTTCAGAGAATTTTTAAAGCTGGAGTAGGTGCCACAGTTCCTGATGGAAACTGGCAGTGTGTTCCATGACTGCGTGCCTCTGATGGACACCACCATTTGGCCAAATTTAGTCCTGCGCCGCTGCACATCACAATCTCCTCTGGTCAGTGCTCTTGTGTTTACTGTACTTGTTTTTTTACTTATAAAATATATTAAAGGAGGAGGAGCAAGTCCATTTAAAACTTTAAAAATCAGGCAAACGTCCATAAAAATCTGATAGCTATTAAAATCCAAAATTTTGTACTTATTTATGATGTTGCAGTAATGATACTGTATTGGCTTTTTGTCAAAAATTTTCAGTGTTTTCTTAAAAAGAGACTTTAGGGGCTTCATGACGATCTCTGAAGTGTGAGACCATGTAGTATAACAATAGGCTATATGGCTGAAGATCATGGCATGCATGTAAGCCTTTGCTGATTCTGTTGTCAGAGAAGGTCTTATATGTTTGAAGTTTGCCAGATTAAGTTTAATTATATGTGAAATTCTCTTTACATGTTGCTTGAAATTTAGATTGGAATCAAAAATGACTCCGAGGTATTTAAATTGTTCAACCACATCTAATGTCTCGCCATTGACCAACACAGATGGATGCCCATCATCTGGTGGCAGCCGAGAGAAAAACATACAGACTGTTTTTTTAGTGTTGAGATGTAGACAAGAGTCCTGGAGCCAGTGAGACACCGGCATCATGGCACTAGAAAGCACAGCAGCAGCTTCATTTTTTGTTTTTCCATGAACATACAATACAGTATCATCTGCATATAATTGCATTTTTACAGTTTTGCAAACATTTGGCAAATCATTAACATATAGGCTAAATAAGATTGGTCCCAGTATTGAGCCCTGTGGGACTCCAGCTGAGCAGGTAAGAAAGGTAGATTGTGAGTTTTCTATTTGTACTGCTTGTTTTCTATCAGACAGATATGATTTCATCCAGCAGAGGGCACTATTAGAGAAATTAAAATGAGTTAGTTTAGCAAGAAGAATGTTGTGGTTGATTGTGTCAAAAGCACGTTTCAGGTCAAGGAACACAGCACCCACAAAGCCGCCCTGATCTAGAAGCTGTTTTAGATTTTCCAGAAGGTAACAGGTGGCTGTCTCTGTAGAGTGATACTTCCTAAACCCGAATTGCATGGGATGGAGAGAAGTTGGGCTTTCATTTAAATGCTCTGTTAACTGCAGAGCAACCCATTTCTCTGCAATTTTCGAAATGATTGGCAAAATACTTATAGGACGATAATTCTCTGGTTTTGTTTTGTCTCCTGTCTTAAACACTGGGGTAACCCTGGCAATTTTCCATGTGGATGGCACTACTCCGTATTTAATCGATTGGTTAATTATATGTGCAATTGGACTTGCAAGTACTTCTTTATGAAGCTTTAAAAAATGACTTGTCAGGCCAAACATGTCTCTAGCCTTTGAGCCTTTTAGAGATGATATGGTTTTATTAACTTCAGTTAAAATGAGACACACCTTTACTATAATTTCAAACAAACAAATAATTGTTTTTAAGTGTTAATCTTGTTAAATTCTTGTTATAGTCCTCCCGTGCATGCTGTCACGGCCGCCATTTGGCAGCCCATCGGGTTTTGGCACAACACCAGTCCACATTTCCGGGTTTGGCTCACATTTCCGGGTTGTCAGTAGTGACGCCTAATGTGTGGTGTCAGCGGTGATGCATAATAGATGCAACATATATGGTGAAGTGACGTACTTATGGATTTTTCCGCTTTATTAGACAAATATGGACTGACGCGACTTATAGGGTGGTGCGACGTGTCCACCGGAAAATATGGTACTCCTTCATCTTCCCATCACACTCTCCTCACTTTTTAGAACATTACCATTCCTACCTTTAACAAGCTTAACCTACTATAACAACCTGCCCCCCACCGCTATCTAACGCTGTATTAATCGATCAGTGACCATTACACTACTGCACATCCTTTCCAGCCTGATCCCTCTCTCTCTCGCCAATTGGTACAAGACATTCTTGCCCTCTTTAGTGTTCAGCCTTCCATACAACTCATCATATGCCCTCTGCTTTGCCTTTGCCACCTCCCTCTTTGCTCTACGTCCCATCTCCTTATATTCTTGTCTCCCCTCTTCAGTCCTCTCGCTGTCATATTTCTTCTTGGCTAATCTCTTTCTTTGAACCACCAGGTTTCCTTATCATCCATTCTCTATCCAGATGACACACCAAGTACCTTCGTATCTGTCTCTCTAATAACTGTTGCTGTAGTAGCCCAGTCATTTGGAAGCTCTTTCTTACCCCATATAGCCTTTGACAGCTCCTCTCTGAATTTCTCACAACATTCTTCTTTCTTCAGCTTCCTCCATTTGGTCTTCTTCTCTGATTTTATTCTTGTTCTTGTCTTCACACCAACAGTCATTCTACACACAACTATCTGAAGCAGCCTGGCCACGCTCTCCCCTGCCACAACCTTACAGTCTGCAATATCTCTCATGTTTCCTCTTCTACACAGAAAGTATTCAACCTGCATACGCCCTCCTCCACTCTTATAGAACACTATGTTCCTCCCTCTTTTGGAAATGTGTTGACTACAGCCATATCCATTATCTTGGCAAAAACCACCATCTGTCCTTCCTGGTTTCTTTCCTTGACACCAAACCTACCCCTCACTTCCCCATCCCCTCTGTTTCCTTCACCAACATGTCCATTCAGGTCTGCTTCAATAACCACTATTTCCTCCCTGGGAATACTCTCTATCACTTCATCCAGATCTTTCCAAAATGTATCTTTCTCCTCCCCATCACATCCAACCTGTGGAACATAACCACTGACGATGTTTAGCATCAGACCTTCTACTTCTATCGTCAGACACATCACCCTATCTGCCACTCTCTTCACCTCCACTAGATTATTTGCCAACTCCTCCTTCAGGACCACCCCTACTCCATTTCTCTTTCTATCCACACCATGGTAAAACAGTTTGAACCCTGTTCCAATGCTGCGGGCCTTGCTGCCCTTCCACTTGGTCTCTTGGGCACATAAACATCTATCTTCCTTCTCAGCATCATGTCATCCAGCTCTCTACCTTTGCATGTCTTTTTCCCCACATTTAGAGTTGCCACCCTCTGTCCTACATTCTTGACTTTCCTCTTCTCCCTCTGTCTCTTGACATATTTCCCTCCTCGTGGTCTTCGATTAACAGTAGCACAATTTCCGTGTGTGGCTGTATCTAGGCATAATAAAAATATGTTTTTTTTATTGTGTGAGTAAACTATGCTTTCTAGATTTTATATTGCTTCAAAGTATAGTTTCCTCAAATGATTGGGGTGGCTGGTGGAGTCACCGAAGATTAATCTCTGGTGACCAAGGTCGCGATTGGCCAATCACTGTCTCTGCCTTGCACCTGATGGACAAAACTGCTCCCACAGCTCACCAGGATCTGTCACTCTGCAATGCTTGGATAAGAAAAATAAACTAGCTCTTTTCTCATACACAATGTAAGTGTAACTCCTACCACTTGAATATATTGCACAAAACACTCTTCTCATAAACTAAAACAATCACTATTCAAATCCAGAAGTGATGGGGGACATCAACGTGCAACTCATTCTTCATTCTGAATTGTCATAAAAAAATTTTTACCTGGTAGTAAAGTACCGTATTGTCGGATTATAACACATTCCTATCTATAACACACTTTGTCCAATTATTGCCAATAAATTGGAAAAATCTGTAAATAACACGCTTTGTCGTATAACGGGCATCTATTATGCATCACCGCTATGCAACGCGTCAGCGCCTCATTTTCCCTGCTGAAAATGGCGGCCAAAGAAGCGAACGAGTATGAAGAACTTCACAAGAAAACACGGTAAAAACAATAATTTATTTGCGAGAAAAAATATATTTCTTAGCTGACTTTATAGCACAAGGGTTCCTGAGCTTAACCGTTTCACGAAATGTTCAAACCAGCTGGATTTAAAAAAAGTAGTTCGCCGATTTGCATGCACGCAGGTGGGACGCTTTGTTTCTTTAAATTTAGCTAAATAAACGCTTAAAAATATATATTTCTTAGCTGACTTTATAGCACAAGGGTTCCTGAGCTTAACCGTTTCACGAAATGGTCAAATCTGCTGGATTTTAAAAAGTAGTCCGCCGATTTGCATGCACGCGGGTGGGACGGCTTTATTTCTTTAAATTTAGCTAAATAAACGCTTAAAAAATATATTTCTTAGCTGACTTTATAGCACAAGGGTTCCTGAGCTTAACCGTTTCACGAAATGGTCAAATCTGATAGATTATGAATTGTTTCGGTTTGACTTCTTCCAAATGGTCGTGTGCGCTACTAAAATAAATTATAAAAAATTGAATTTTATCTCAAATGTCTTATACAGCTAATAATTTGTAAATGACCACCAAATTACGCTCTGCAAGTTTCAAGAAAATCTGCGGTGTGGTTTATGAGTTATCTTGCTAACAAAAACAGCTAACAACACAGCTAATGGCAGCTACATCCAGAGCAGGATGCGGGCAACAACAGAGTCAGTCCGACCAGAGGAGGCTTTTTTCGGACACATGAGCTAGAAACGGTCTGGAAGTGGCCCCCTAGCGGACAAAAGTGGTACTGCACCATTTTTTTCCCCAAAATGAAAAACGGCGATATCAGAGCCAAAAATGGGTCTAAAAATATGGGGAAAAAATCCATAAATAACACGCTTCGGCATATAACACGCAGGACATTAAAATGAGCAAAAAAACCTGTGTATTATACTCCGACGAATACGGTAGGTGTATTTCTGACAGCCTGTTGGCTCTACAGAGCAGCATTATTCAGTTTATTATGGGTTCTCTTTGGTCCGTCAGTTCTGGATCAGTTTTAATTAGAGCCACATCTATGCATGCTATTTAATAAATTTATAGAATGATTAATCAGTCCAGAAACAGATTGGTGTGCACAGCTGAATAATTACTGAGCCAAAAAAAAAAAAAAAAAACATGTCTAGAAAATATGTTTGTCAGAATCTGCTTTTTCCTCTTGCGAATAGACAAATCCAGCTCAGACGACACAACTATGTGCGCAGGTGAGCCGGTACTCGTGGTGCGTGTGCACACACAAACCCACGCACACACAAACAGTCTGTTAGGAAGACACCATCCTTTACTACATCTGCTCACACCAAGTGTGACTCTGTAAACATGAAGAGACGAGTCAGCTTGCTAAAGCTCAACTTTAAGGCCAGTTTACACGGCGCGTATTTTGAGTGTAACCGCTGCTTTCTCTTTGCGACTTTGCTTATCGCCTACACGACGCTGCTGGCCCCCCTCGATGACATGATACAGGTAGTCCCCGACTTACGAGCGCTCTGACTTACGAGGTCCCGGACTTACGAGCATGCATCTCATTAAAAAAATATATATATATATTTTTTTTTTTTTTTTTTTTTTTTTTATAAATGAATACATGTACAGTACTGGACAGTCACCAAGCACTTAGCCTATCCTAACACAGTTTTTAAAGATGAAGGAATAAGTTGAATTGTCTGCCTTTCACATAAAGGGAGCAAGCTCCCTATGGAGCCTGCAGGGAGGAGGGAGACAATTCAACTGACTCCTTCATCTTTAAAAACTGTGTTAGGATAGGCTAAGTGCTTGGTGACTGTACAGTACTGTACATTTATCTATTTATAAATAAAAAACAATAAAAAATAAAAATACTGTATATACTGTATATTTTTAATAAATAGATAAATGTACAGTACTGTACAGTCACCAAGCACTTAGCCTATCCTAACACAGTTTTTAAAGATGAAGGAATCAGTTGAATTGTCTCCCTCCTCCCTGCAGGCTCCATAGGGAGCTTGCTCCCTTTATGTGAAAGGGAGACAATTCAACTTATTCCTTCATCTTTAAAAACTGTGTTAGGATAGGCTAAGTGCTTGGTGACTGTCCAGTACTGTACATGTATTCATTTATAAAAAAAAAAAAAAAAGTAAAAAAAAAAAAAAAAAATTTTTTTTTTTTTACTATGTGTTCCTACTTACGAATTTTTGACATACGAGCGCCCCCTAGTGACGGAACTCGCTCGTAAGTCGGGGACTACCTGTACTTTTCTGACCCTGCTCTCAAGGTGGAAGTTTTTCGCTGACCCCCCGTTGATAATGTAAACATCTCCCGTGGAGCTTTTGTTTGAACACATGCACGCAGCACGCACGCGCAGACAGCCGGCATTTTAACAATGGCGGTGGACTGGACAGTGGACACACGCACCACTTTCTGAACTATAGCTGATGGAATATATTTTGATTCTCATATTTAATTATTCTACACCTTACCTGCATCTGTGTTGGAAGAGAGCCAGCTGCCTGGATCCAGTTGTCTGTTAACGAGGCAGTCGGACATTTCACGTGTCACGCTGCACTATAACATACTAAATGTGCTATATATTAACAGTTTAACAATAATAAACAGTATTTATGTTAGCGTGGGAGATATTTACATTTATCTGAGCTAAATGAAGCTATCTGGACTCGTTACGTCATGCCTAACATGCTGCATGTTGAAAATGAAGACACCAGGTTGATTTTTAATTTATTTATTTATTCAACACCACAAACTCATGTCACAAACACTGAGAATTAAATTGAACACTTTTAAAAACACGTTAACCAAACTTTAATGAACTGGACTCTGTTGTTCATCCTGGTGGACACTGGACCCACATCCGAACCGGTCCGCTTCGTGGAACAGCTTCGACCTCGCAGGAAAAAAATAAAAATAAAACCTCAGTTGGTTGTTCTGTGATCGAACTAAACACAAGGAAACATTATTAAGAACATTGTTTACCTTGTAGCGCTGCTGTAAATCAGCTGATTCTCACGGACTAAAGTCAGACATGTTGACTCGGTTCCGGTCCAGTCAGCAACTGGTGTGCAGATGAAGCAGGTCCCACTTGGTGTCAAATCTGTTGACTCTTATCCAAATTCCAGCTTTAACTTGTTGTTAACTTGTTGACAACAATAATAATAATAATAATAATAATAATGTCTATTCCTGTCATCTGCGTATGTTCCCATACACAGACGAAATTCGTCTCTGCATTTAACCCAACCACCTACCAGGTGGTGCAGTGAGCAGCCCGAAAGCGCCCGGGGAGCTGGAGAAATAGGTGTGCACTCATAGACACCCCAAGCTGGGTAGTGGCCGGGGCACAACTTGTAGTAGCTGAACTTTTAGCCAGAGAGGAAAACAGGCTGCCTCGTCTGCTCTGTTTACATCAGGCAGCAGTGGCACGCATGCGCAGTAGTGAAGGTTCCAAAAATCACAGCGCCATCTACAGGCCCAGCATGGTAACTACAGTAAATTCATGAGTACGGGGGGTGGGGGGAGAGAGTCGTATCCACAGAATTCGCCCATGTCAACGCAAAACTTTCAACCTAATTAACATACCCAAAAGTTGCGTTTCCCCCACACAGTGTCCGTGTAAACAGGGCCTTAGTTTCTCTTATTTTTCTGTTTTCTTTGTGCTTCTTCACATGATTCACGGAAGTCCAGTTTTTTTTTTTTTTTTTTTCAGATCTCCAGCACAGTTCTCCTGCTGTTTGATTACTTCGTATCTTCTGCAGATTGCGGGCTCTAATTACAGCTTCCTCTGATTTTCACACCTCGCAGTGTCCAGTTTTTATACATTGCTCTGTATTTCTGTTATTATCCCGAGCATGTGTTGTTGTTTTATTGTTGTTTGTTTTTGTGAGAGCTCCTCAGCACCTGTGAAGACAAACACTCATCTCTTTGTAGTACATTCTGGTTTTTCCTGGTGCAACACTTTAATGAAGCAGACACCTTTTTGAAGTGCAGCAGCAGCAGGAGGAGGAGGAGGAGGAGGAGGAGGAGGAGGAAGAGGAGGAGGATGTGTGGTCAGAACCCTGCTGGGTTTTTGATGCTTTGGTGGAGTGGCTCTTTCTTCTGTTCACCTCTGATCTGCTGCTATCTCATGTCTTGTTCACACGGAACTGTCTTTCCAAAACACAAGCGTTTTAGGCTACGCCCACACTGCAGCTTTTAATGTTAAATTTTTATTTTTCATTTTATTTTGCTCAAATTTGATTTTGTTGTGTTGTCATTCAAAATGTCATTAAAATGTGACCGCCAGCAGCAGCCTCCAGTGTGAACCCTTTACTGTACAGTTCTGAGAAAATCCACATGTGCAGAAAAATATGTGACGTCATACTTTGTACACCGCATGCTGTACTTACAGAGGTACATATGGATACTACATGTTAGCACGTGTGATTCTGAAGTTGTGCAGTCAGAACTGTTCCAGTGATTATCTGTCAAGTTTTTTTGGTCCAGTGTTTAAATTCGGTCTTGCTTCTTGACGTCTCCTCCAATGCCGCATTGGATTTTTGGAATGGGACCAACGTACTGAAGATGAAAACAAACTTAAGTATCAATCCCATCATGTTAGTATCAAGATCGTCTGATACAAATGTTAGTTAAAAAAATTCAGATTTGTCTAATTTAGACTCCCATGAAAAAAAACTCTGACATGGGTCGTGTGGAGGCATAACATCAGATTTGGGCTGCATTTGCGTGCAGTGTGAACATAACCTTAGTTTTAGTCATTTTACTGTTTACATTTGTTCACTGAAGAAAATGTATAGAATCCACTGGACTTTATAAACTATGGAACCCATGTAATTTCATGAAAACACACCAAGAAACAACTGCAACTATTTAACACAAACTTTAAAACAAGTCGCTTTTTGAAGAGATTTGATGAACCTATTTGTTAATGCTTTCTTGAAGCATAAATTAATGTTTTCTCTACATCAAATCTTAACGTACAAAAAGCCTCCCTGATCAACCATTCACATGAATATGTATAATAGTTTTGTTTGCATTAACATTTACCTTTACAGACAAAGATTGTTCACAAAAGCTTTTACATTCTTGCTGTCCCCTGTATTGTATTTTTAAGTTTCTATGGAAATAGCCTCAAATTTTGTTTGCTAATTCTGTTTGTACAGTTGATTGCACAAATGCTCCTCCCCGTGCTACGTCGGTTGTCCAGGAGCACGCAGAGGGAGGAAATCAGAAAGGAGGAACGTTGCTCTTTTCTTCGAAACATAACAAGAAAAACACCTAAAACAATTATTTGTTTGCTCGAAGTTATAGCAAAGCGAAACAAGCATATAAGATGTGGGTAGAAGCAGCTGGTGAATCTACTGTGGATCTTTCTATGGGTATAGTGAGAGGACGAATAGTAGGAGGAGTAGCCATTCTATGGCATAAAAAGCTGGATCCAGTTCTAAATGTCATCAGGAGTCCAGGACTGGTGTTGACTGGTGTATTGCTGTACATTTAAAAGTTGAAAACAAAGAATTTGCTATAATTAATGTCTATACACCATATGAGTGTCCTCAGAATGAAGACATTTATTTGGATAGACTTGCTTTCTTGAACTCTTTCATCGATGACCATTATTTTACCTCTGTGTATACAGTAGGTGATATGAATGCAGATATATCTGATGAATATTCCTTATTTGCTAAACATATGCATCAGTTTTGTGATGATAACAGATTCATATTGTCCAGTCAGCACCTGCTGCCTGCAGATAGCTATACCTATATAAGTGAAGCTTGGCATACAACATCATGGCTTGATCATTGCATTAGCTCTGCTGATGCCCATGCTGTTGTAAAATCAATAGAAATCTTATATACCATACCATACCATACCAGTTTATTTATAAAGCACTTAAAAATACAGCAGCAGCCGTCCGAAGTGCTGTACAAGAATAAAAACAAGCACAAAACAATAAAAACAATCAATCTCAATCATATAAATATCGGTACATCACAAGTAAAATAATACAACACTAAAACAGAGATGTGAACTCATTCTGGTTTAAAAGCCAATGAAAACATATGTGTTTTTAAACGAGTTTTAAAAACAGATATTGATGGGGCCTGCCTGACCTTCAGTGGCAGCTCGTTCCACAATTTAGGAGCCAGAGCTGAAAATGCTCTGTCTCCTCTGGTCTTATAAAAGGTTTTTGGGACTGCTAAAAGCATCTGGTCAGCGGATCTGAGAGCACGTGATGGCACATAAAGTTGAAGCAGTTCAGACAGATAAGAGGGACTAAAACCGTTCAAAGACTTAAAAACAAACAATAAAACTTTAAAATGGATTCGAAACTGGACAGGAAGCCAATGAAGGGACATTAAAACTGGAGTGATGTGCTCACGTCTGCCTGTACCAGTCAAAAATCGTGCAGCAGCATTTTGTACCAGCTGCAACCGAGAAAGCGAGGCCTTATTTACTCCAATCAGAAGAGAGTTACAATAATCCAGGCGTGAAGTAATAAAAGCGTGGATTACGGTCTCTAAGTGGCGTCTAGAAAGGAGGGGCTTGATTTTTGACAGGCGCCTCAGATGAAAGAACGAGGATTTAACCATGCTGTTGATGTGACAGTCCAGTTTCAGGCAGGGGTCAATTTTCACTCCTAGATTTGTCACAATCGACTTTTCATATGGGGCCAAAGAGGAAAAATCAAAAGTGGTGGGACTGTCAGGAGCACTAGATCTAAAGACCATAACCTCGGTCTTTTTATCATTAAAATGAAGGAAATTAAGCGCCATCCACCCTCTAATGTCACCAAGACAGTCCAGAAGAGACTGCGTGGAGCCATTTTGTTTTACAGGAAAATAGACTTGACAGTCATCCGCATACAAATGAAACTGCACACCATGTTTCCTGAAAATAGAGCCGAGTGGCAGAAGGTAAAGTGAGAAGAGCAGAGGACCAAGGATAGATCCCTGGGGTACACCCCAGGGGAGGGCAGCAGATGCAGAGGTAAAATTATCAATCTTCACACTGAAACTTCGATTTGAAAGGTAGGACCTAAACCACTGCAGAGCTGAGCCAGTGATGCCCACCCATTGCTCCAATCTGGCGATAAGAATTTCATGGTCGACTGTGTCAAAAGCAGCTGTTAAATCTAAAAGCACAAGTAAAACACAGTTTCCAGAATCCAGCGATAAAAATATATCATTAAAAACCCTTAAAAGAGCAGATTCAGTGCTATGGTAGGTTTTAAAACCAGACTGGAAGACCTCCAAAATTTTAAATTCATCCAAAAAGTCCTTCAGCTGGGTGTAAACAACTTTTTCCAATATTTTTGAAATAAAAGGTAACTTTGAAATTGGCCTAAAGTTGGACAAAGAGGTAGGATCAAGGCCAGGTTTTTTCAATAATGGCTGAACCACAGCATGTCTAAAATTGCCTGGCACCACGCTAAACATTAAGCTGCTATTGATCAAATTTAGAACAAAAGAGCCAACTGTAGAAAATACCTCCTTAAGAAAACAAGGAGGTACAACATCAAGGGGGGAACCTGATGGTTTCATACTGGTGACAATTTTCTCTAGGTAGGAGAGAGAAATAGGCTCCAGATGATCAAAAAGTGCAGGACAGGGGACCAGGATGGAAGGGTCATGGGAAGGAAAAGAAATACAAGCCCTCGTGTTCGTAACCTTGTCCAAAAAAAATTGAAGGAACTTATCACAAAGTTCTTTAGATGCTTCAATAGGAACCGGTTCATGTGAATTTAGGACCGTGTTGATTGTATCATAAAGAACACGGGGGTTGTGAGAGTTGGCAACAATAATGTCAGAGAAATATTTGGCTCTGGCTGTTTTTACAGCTTGTTGATAGCGACGCCAACTCTCTCTCACCATATCAAATGAGACTTGGAGACCATCCTTTCTCCACTTGCGTTCATTTTTCCTGCATACCTGCCTAATGGCACGGGTGTGGTCACTCAACCACGGGTCAGATTTAGGCTTTGAACGCCTAATTTTAATTGGGGCCACATCATTCAGAATAGTGTTGCATAAAGAATCAAAATGTAGTGAAAGCTCCTCAGTGCTGAGAGACACAGAGAGCTGTGAATTTAAACTATTAAAGGCAGTGGAAAAATGAGCAGCAGTGGATGAGTTAAAAACACGGCAGCTTCGAGCAGGAGCACAGGGTTTAACAGCTTTAGAAACAGGAATAAAATCAAATAAAACTGGCATATGGTCGGAAAACAATGCATCACCAATTACCAAGTTTAAAATAGACAATCCATAAGATAAGACAAGGTCGAGGGTGTGTTTACGTTCATGCGTTGGGCCCTTCACTGATTGAGTGAGACCAAATGCATCCACTAAATCTAAAAAATCCTTCACCAGCGGCTTTCCAGGGCTGCACACCGGGATATTAAAGTCTCCTAAAAATAAAATTTGCTCATATTTGGACATGTAATCACTCAAAAAATCAGAAAAGTCCCGTATGAAATCCTTATTGTACTTGGGAGCCCTATATATGACTGCGCACAAAAGTGGAGGAGTGCAGCCGAGCTCAAACATGCTCAGTTCAAACGAAGAAAAAGCAGTCGGGGGGGACAACTGCTTACAGTCAAAACAAGATTTATAAATGACAGCTAAACCTCCTCCACGGCCCGAGAGCCTTGGAGTATTAAAATATGAGCAACCATGGGGTAAAAGTTCTGAGAAAACACTGGACTCACCAGAAGAAATCCAAGATTCCGTCACGGAGAGAAAGTCCAAACCCTGAGACGAAAAAAAATCCTTCAGAATAAAAGTTTTGTTTGCAACAGATCTCGCGTTTACCAGACCCATCCGGATAGGAACTGGTTCTGACGATGCAGCAGGAGAATTAATCCGAGCAAAGTGTCGCAGATTTCCAAGGTCAGCACTTCGCCAGCGCAGATGTGGAGGAGTGAGACGTGGAGGAAGGAAATGTTGATCCGAGTCGACAACAGGTACCAGCCAGGAATCAATCGGGTCCAAGGAGCGCCGCGAAGCATGCAGACCAGGAAATGATCCAATCTGGGACAGGAATACTCCCGGCGAACTTGCCAAAACGGTCCTCAGCTTCACCAAGAGCCCACCGCGTTTACCTCGACGCCTGTGACGTCTTCTCCGGCGAGGGGGGTGTGGTACCCGGCACAGGTATGATGGAACTCCGGCCAACAGCGGGGGCAAAGAATCGTGCTTCTCGTGATGATGTAAAATATTAGCAGCAGGCAGACGAAGCCCAAAAAGGGTTTGGCGATCATACACCAGTAGAGAGTCCACATCATAAAAGCAGAGGAACAAAAATAATAAAAAAAGACAGAGTGGCAGACGAGACGCCCAACACACATATGAGTATTCTATGTCAGATCATGTTCCATTTTTAATGATGCTGGATATTAAAAGTCTTCCAGAGTTTGTGCTGGGGTAAATAGTGCCCCTTCAGCTAAATTCCAATGGTCCAGACTCTCTGAAGATGATTTACCAGTATATCATATGAAAACTGATCTTCTTTTGAGTAAAATAAGTATTCATCTTCAATCTGTCATGTGCTCAGATGCTAATTGCAGTGATATCTCTCACTGTATAGACCTTCATACTTTGTATGATGGCATTGTGGGTGCTTTGAGTGAGTCTACAAGATCATTCCTTACATGCAGAAAGACTAATAACATCAGGCCAGGTTAGAATAAATATGTGCCAGGATACCATGCATAAGCGAAACAAGCATATACGATGTGGGTAGAAGCAGGTAGACCAAGAGATGGGACTCTTCTAGATTATAAAAAAATAACCAGTGCCAAGTTTAAATATGCTATTCGGTACATTTCCAAATATGAACAAAACATGAGAGCAGACTCCATGGCTGAAAAACTGCTTTGTAATAATGCCATTGGCTTTTGGAATGATGTCAGAGCTTTAAACAGGTCTGCTGCATTATTCCCCAGTACCATAGAGGGCGTATCTAGGGCTCATAATATATCACAGCTATGGAGACAGCACTATTCTGCTTTATTTAACTGTGTAAAAAGTGAACCATATAGACTGGGAAATATTGCTAAGAGTGATGTGGTTATAAGTGAAGTGGTTATAGTGAAGTCCAGCAGGCTATAGCATACTTGTGTGAGAATAAGGCAACAGGTTCTGATAGCAATACAGCAGAACATCTGAAATATGCTAGCCAAAAAGTGGCTGTGCTGCTTGCAATTTGTTTCTCAGGGTTTCTAACCCATGGAAAGTTGCCTGATTCTTTATTATCTATCACTCTTGTGCCGGTAATTAAGGACAAAACTAGTAAGGTTGGTAGCCTTAATAACTACAGACCAATTGCTTTAGCTAGTGTGATCTCTAAAGTGTTAGAAAAAGTCTTACTTGATCGTCTTAATCAGTTTATTAGTACAACAGATAATCAATTTTGTTAAGATCTCAAAAGGTAACCCAGTTGGTAACGAGACCCAGAACGACACAAGACAAAAAAGGTGCAAAAGTAACAGTGTTTATTATTTACAGTGGGGAACAACTATTTACAAAAGTACAAGGGTCCTCTGGATTTCCTGGAAGATGAAAAGAGGACAGTCAGATGGGTTTGATCAGAAAAGTCTTCCAGGGTAATTGATTTTGTTTGTTTGTTGTTTCCTTACGGATGAAAGAGGAGGAGGATTCCAGAGAGTCCTTAATTCCTTGAGATGGAGTCCCAGAGGGCGAGCGAGGCAGGCAAGTGGCTGGAGGGCAAAGCACGACGAGCAGAGAGCTGGAACCAGGAGAATCTGAGGGCTGAGAACAAAACAAGCACAGGGTGAGTTTCTCTCAAATGTACTCACAGACTGGCTAGAGGCATAAATACCATGTGTGGCATAAAATGCCCCAGCGAAGAGTGGAACTCGACTGCAGCCTTAAGTATAGGTGGAGCTCGTCAGGTGGATGACCATCAGCTGTGGATGATTGGCGGCCATCTTGGAGCTGCAGCAGGTGCCACTCTTACAGTACCCCCCCTCAAGGGGCGCCCTCAGGAGCCCCGACGCGCTTCTCCGGGTGAGCCCTGAAGAAGGAGGTGATCAGACTGGGGTCCAGGATGAAGGAGCGAAGAATCCACGACCGCTCCTCAGGGCCGTATCCCTCCCAGTCCACAAGATACTGGAACCCTCTCCCACGACGGCGCACATCCAGAATGGCACGGACGGTGAAGGCTGGATGGTTGTTGATGAGACGAGGGGGCGGTGGCAGGCCGGCAGGCAGGCACAAAGAACTCTCAGAAACGGGCTTGACCTCGGACACGTGAAACGTCGGATGAACCCTCATGGAAGCGGGCAGCTGAAGACGCACTGCCAAAGGTGGGCACATGAACGCCAGGGACCGCTAATGCGCTAATCTGCTTACAACGGACCTAACATTTTTGTCAGCGTAACAGCGGAGTGACTAACTTTTATAATTCATAAGCGGATTTGTGCAATTTTTATTTAAAATGCAGTACCGCTAATAACTAATTATCTATCTGTAAAAACGAATAAACTTATTTAGAGGCTTTTTTGCTGGCTCTCGTAAATGCTTGTTTTGCCTTTTTCCCCTCCCTCACTGTAAAGAGCAGAGAGGAGGGAGGGTTGGAGGGGGAGCAGAGGGGAGAACAGACACGGATCTACCATGTAGGCAAATGATGCCGTTGCTTGGGCCCCAATCAGCAGGGGCCCCGGCCCCGCCCCGGCCAGTCACCTACATCACTAACATTGCTCATGCTTGTTAATGTACATTTAACATAAAAATAATTATAGTTACGATGAAAACGATCATTAAAAACGCAATACAAAAACCGGTCGATTTCTGTATCCCCCTACTAAAAATGGACTATTCCATCTTGACATCTTCCGGGTCAGAGGTGAACTCGGGGGCTAATTCTGTGGCTAGCTGGTTGTGCTGGGTTTCTTGGATAAATCCGCAGAGAACCCCGCTGTTTCAAGCCAAATTAACGCGGCCGGAGGATTTTATTGTGTGTTTTGTGTCGACCACTCGACGGTGAGTCGTTAGTTTTATGTATTTTGGTTACTTTTATGTATAAATGCGGTGGCGAAACGCCCGTGTATTTGAGATTTAAAAGTGGTCTTAGGGATTAAAAGATCATTCTCTTTTTTGTTAATTTCGTGGCCGAATAGAATATATGTACGTAAAGTATTAAATAAATCCTTTGATTTTTGTAATTTCATCCTTTTAGGATCATTTTAGTTACTTTTCAGTTGGCAGTGTAGTGCAAATATTGCATAACGCTGCCGGCTACCAATTGTCGAATATAAATAGCGGATTAGATTAGCTTCCCCTAATTTTCATAAGACATTTGTGCTTTTGAAATTGTGGACCTAAAAAAATTAATAAGCGTTTTAGAAATTGTGGAACTAATTTTTTGATTAGCGTTACCCACCACTGCGCACTACAGAGGGGTTGACGATCCGGACGATAGGGAAAGGCCCGATGAAACGAGGCGACAATTTTCTCGGGGTGTCCTTCAGGGCGATGTTCCTGGTGGAAAGCCAAACCCTCTGAACCACCTGATAGGAGGGCGCAGAAGACCGATGGCGGTCTGCAAACCGCTTATTTTGGGCGGTCGAGCAGAGGAGCGCTACCTTAGTCTGGCGCCAGATACGCCGACATCGTCGGAAATGGTGCTGTACTGATGGCACCGTTATGTCCGACTCCTGACTAGGGAACAAAGGAGGAAAATATCCCAGCGATGCTTCAAAAGGTGTCATACCTGTGGCCGCAGACGTATGGGCATTGTGGGCGTACTCCACCCAGACCAGATGTCGACTCCAGGCAGATGGATTGCCCTCAACGAGACATCGCAGGGTGGCCTCAAGCTCCTGGTTGCACTTTCAGCCTGACCGTTGGACTACGGGTGATAGCCAGAGGTAAAACTGGTCAACGCCCCCAAGGCACCACAAAAACTGTGCCACACCTGAGAGACGAACTGGGGAACCCTATCCGACACCACGTCGGAAGGGACACTGTGAATACGAAAAACATGCTAAACAAGGAGATGAGCAGTTTCCATTGCAGAAGGCAACTTGGGAAGAGGCACAAAATGGGCTGCTTTAGAAAACCTGTCGATGACGGTGAGAATGGTGATGTTACCCTCAGATGGAGGCAGGTCGGTGACGAAGTCAACAGCGATGTGAGACCATGGACGGCTGGGCGTGGGTAATGGCTGGAGAAGTCCTGCAGGGGGTTGGGTACCAGTCTTGTTTCTGGCACATGTGGGACAAGCTGCAACAAAGTCTTTGACGTCTTGGGACAGAGTGGGCCACCAGAAATGGGTCTTTGTTAACGACAACATACGTGTGATACCTGGGTGACATGAGAACTTGTTCGTATGCACCTAGTCGAGTACCTTGGACCTCATGGCGGTGGGAACGAAGAGCGTACCAGGAGGTTCCGTGCCAGGGTCTGGTTCCGAACGATGAGCATCACGAACCTCTTGGGCAATAGGCCAGGTGAGTGCTCCAATGATGCAAGCCGGGGGTAAGATGTTCTCTTCAACCTCTGGAGCATCTGGAGGAGAAAACTGACGAGACAACGCATCGGGCTTAAAGACCGTGTAAAGTAAAATTAAATGTGTGTTTTTAGTTTGTCACATGGCATAAATATGTGTTATTAATCACCCATATAAATCTGACTGATTAAAAACATTGTTTTCCTTATAAAATTAAGTCTCAAAAATCATGAAAAAACATAATTTTCCCTTGGTCTGAAACTGTGGGGGCGTGTCAGCACATGGGCGTGGTTTCAGCGCAGTACTGCGGCCTGCAGCTGAGCTGTGTGTGGAGAGGCAGCCAGCAGAGCCAGTAAACCTGCTCTGTTTTTATCTGAGTTCTGTCTGTAACAGCAGCTACTTTTTCCAAGAGTTACGCTGTTTTTGTAAATAGTTTTCTTGTGTGTTTTTAATCTGGAATGAATAAAAAAAATAAAAAAGTTGTACCATGCAGGAAGTGAACCCACAAGGTTTGGGACGGAAGGCAAACGCTTTATCCATTGACCTATCCAGGCATTACAGATACTCGGTATAAAACCACACGGTATAAAAACACGTTATGATTTGTACGGGTGCCCTGACCATTGCGACATCCAGGGAAGATGCACGAACGAGGCATAATTGATTAGCTAGCTAACAATGAACAAAATATCTATGCTATTGCTATCTGATGCTATCTGCGATTCGCGAGTGAACGGCTCCACCGAGGCGAATTTATACGGCTGGAGCTGCAGGGGGTGGGGCTATACTTAAGAAGACCGCGTGACGAAACGCGGTCACATTTAAAACACGCCTAAAAAATCCTGAAACAGAAATATCTTTATACACAGTTTGCTCTATAACTCCAAAATTAATTGAGCTACAATTTTGAGACTTTTTACTCATTTACAAGATTACAATTATGACATTTATAATGTTTATTGAAGAAAATGTTGAAATTCACTTTACACGGTCTTTAACGTTCTTAGAACCTGGTCGGAAAGTCAGTGTGTAATTGAACCAATTGAAGAATAGTGACCAACGTGCCTGCCTGGGGTTTAGACGTTTGGCATCTTTGAGATAAGTGAGGTTCTTATGGTCAGTCCAGATAAGAAAAGGGAGCTCCGTGCCCTCAAGCCAGTGACGCCATTCCTCAAGTGCCAGTTTTATAGCCAGTACTGTAGTTCTCTGTTGCCCACGTCATAATTCCGTTCAGCTGGAGACAGACGGCAAGAGAAAAATGCACATGGGTGCACTCTGTTGTCCACAGATGATCTCTGTGACAAAACGGCTCCTACCCTAGTGTCAGAAGCATCTACCTCAAGGATGAACTGACGAGTGCTGTCTGGATGACAGAGGATGAGTGTGGAAGAAAAAAGCTGTTTTAGCTTACCGAAAGCAGAGTTGGCCTCCGGGGTCCATCTGAAGTTTCTGTTGGTGGATGTGAGTTGTGACAAAGGTGCTGCAATACGACTGTAGTCCTTGATAAAGCATCTGTCGAAGTTTGCAAAACCCAAGAACCGTTGCAGTTGTTTCCTGGTTTCAGGAATCGGCCACTCCACCATTGCCTTAGTCTTCTCGGGGTCTGCCCTGTAGTGTCCTTCCCCAAAGATAAAACCCAAAAAAGCGACTGAAGAAGTGTGAAAATAATATTTTTCTCCTTTTACGAAAAGTTGGTTCTCATACAGTCTTTGGAGCACAGTCCGGACATGCGTGCAATGTGACATGCTCATCCTTATTCCTGGAATATATGAGAATATCATCCAAGTAAACAAACACAAAATCACCAATAAAGTCCCTCAAAACATCATTATCTAGTGCTTGAAACACTGCAGGGGCATTGGTAAGGCCAAAAGGCATGACAAGATACTCAAAATGTCCCAAAGGTGTTTTAAATGCTGTCTTCCATTCATCACCATCTCGGATACGGACGAGGTGATAAGCATTGCGTAGGTCCAATTTGGAAAAGATAGTGGCTGGTTGTAACTGCTCATGGACAGAGTCAAGCAATGGTAAAGGATATTTGTTTTTAACAATGATGTTGTTCAACCCCGATAGTCAATGCAAGGGCGTAGCGTCTTGTCCTTCTTAGCGGCAAAAACGAACCCTGCCCCCAGTGGAGAGGTTGATGGACAGATGATACCTGAATCCAAAGACTCCTCGATGTAGGATTTCATGGACCCATGTTCAGGACCTGAGAGGTGATACAAACGGCTAGAGGAGCTCCAGGAAAAAGCTTGATGGCACAGTCATAGGGACGATGGGGAGGAAGAGAGAGGGCCCTCATTTTACTGAACACTGGCGTCAGATCATGGTAATCGGGGGGAATGGTGGATAAATCAATATTCTCAGCTTCGTGTACACAGGTTAAAGGGTTGGAGATGCCTGAGCGAAGGAAATTCTTCAAACACTTGTCACTCTATTTCTTTATTCGACCAAACTCCCAATTGATGTGGGGATTATGGTTCTTTAACCAGGGAAACACTAAAATCATCTGAGTGTTGGGTGAATCAAACACAAAGAAACTAACAAATTCATGGTGATTACCAGATGTGATTAAATGCAAGTCTTCAGTCTTAAAATGTATTTGTGCTAAAGTCTCCCCAGTTACTTCTGCAACGGAAACTGGGTCAATGTCCAGAACGGGGAGAGCAAATTCCTTAACTAAATCATGACTGATTAAATTTTGTTCAGCACCAGAATCAATTAATGCTGACACAGGAAAACGGTTTTGATCGAACTGAATGACAGTGGGTAAAGTTAATCTACGCATGGAAGTAACAGATAAAGTGCCCACCAATAACTTCCGTTCTATTGGCGGGCATTTCCGTTTCCCAGAAGTGGGCATGAAGCAGTATAATGTCCTTCCTTTCCATAATACAGTACATGCATAAATTAGAATTCCTACATTTCAATCCTTCATTTTCTGTCAGTTTAGTTCTGCCAATCTGCATTGGTTCAGGTTCAGGTAATGCTAACTGAGTTCCTGTAGATGGTGGTGGCGAGCCACGGGACTTGGTATTGAAATAATTCTCCCCTACCTGATGATGTGGAGAAACCGGAAGTGTTGGGTCTCTGGTAATGTAGTCCCGTTCTCGGAGACATCCTCGGAAGCGTTCGTCAATGGAGATCGCCAAATTTATTAGCGCGTCGAAGTTAGGAGGCTCGTCTCTTGCTGCAATCTGGTCCTTGACATAATCAGAGAGAGAATTTTAAAAAGTACCTTGAAGCGCCCTGTCGTTCCACTCCGTTCGAGCCGCAAGAATGCGGAAGTCCAGAGCGTGTTCTGAGACGGGTCGTCTGCCCTGACGTAATCCCAACAATTGCTTGTGGGCATTGGGTTGTTGCAACGGCCGGTCAAAAATCCTGCGGAACTCGTTTAGAAACTGGTCGAACGTCACCAAGTCCAAATCATGGTTGTGGAGGTAAGAAGATGCCCACTGGAGGGCTTTACCTGACAGTTGACTGTTCAGATACGTAATTTTAGCGATGTCTGTGGAATAGAGCTAAGGTGCTCCCTTGAAGGCAAGTTTGCACTGGAGGAGAAAACCTTCACATGACGCTAGGTCTCTTGAGAAGAGTTCATATGGTTTAACCAGTAACTGTTGAGGAGAAGGAGAGTTATTGTTTGAACTGGTGCTGGGAGAGCTTGAGTTTGAGGTGGCAGCAGGAGCTGTGGGAGGAGAAGTAGCAAGTTGCTTCAGTACGTGAATTAACCATACCTCCGAGTACTAGCATGTCAGTTTGGGTCTTACGTTGTTGACTTAAAATTTGTTTTAAGCAACTCCTCTGATGGAGTCTGGCTTGTGGCCTGCGAGGAGGAAGCTTGTGTGTTCATGGTCTCGTTCTGGGTTTTAGTTTGGCTGGGGCATTAACTGTTAAGATCTCAAAAGGTAACCCAGTTGGTAACGAGACCCATAACGACACAAGACAAAAAAGGTGCAAAAGTAACAGTGTTTATTATTTACAGTGGGGAACAACTATTTACAAAAGTACAAGGGTCCTCTGGATTTCCTGGAAGATGAAAAGAGGACAGTCAGATAGGTTTGATCAGAAAAGTCTTCCAGGGTAATTGATTTTGTTTGTTTGTTGTTTACTCACGGATGAAAGAGGAGGAGGATTCCAGAGAGTCCTAATTCCTTGAGATGGAGTCCCAGAGGGCGAGCGAGGCAGGCAAGTGGCTGGAGGGCAAAGCACGACGAGCAGAGAGCTGGAACCAGGAGAATCCGAGGGCTGAGAACAAAACAAGCACAGGGTGAGTTTCTCTCAAATGTACTCACAGACTGGTTAGAGGCATAAATACCATGTGTGGCATAAAATGCCCCAGCGAAGAGTGGAACTCGACTGCAGCCTTAAGTATAGGTGGAGCTCGTCAGGTGGATGACCATCAGCTGGTGATGATTGGCGGCCATCTTGGAGCTGCAGCAGGAGCCACTCTTACAAATTTGGTTTTAAAGCCAAGTTGGGAACTGATTTCTGTATTTATGGCCTGAAAGAGGCAGTAAGAGCATATCTATCAAAAAAATCATCTGTGTTAATTGGGTTTATTGATGCCTCTAAGGCCTTTGATCGTGTCAATCATTACAAGTTATTTGACAAATTAAAACAGANCCACAGGTGGTGAGCCCATGGGAAGGGGGACCCACGTCTCCTCTTCGGGCTGTGCCCGGCCGGGCTCCATGGGTAAAAGCCCGGCCACCAGGCGCTCGCCAGCGTGCCCCACCTCCGGGCCTGGCTCCAGAGTGGGGCCCCGGTGACCCGCGTCCGGGCGAGGGAAAACTTAGTCCATTAATTGTACTCATCATAGGGGTTTTTGGGCTGCACTTTGTCTGATCCCTCACCTAGGACCTGTCTGCCTTGGGTGACCCTTCTAGGGGCATGAAGCCCCTGACAGCATAGCTCCTAGGATCATTGGGACACTCAAACCCCTCCACCACGGTAAGGTGGCAGCCCATCATCCCCCTTCATTTAAATTAAGAAGAAAAGTCTGCAGCTTGATCAGTATCTCAAGGGATGAGCCAATTGGCTACATCTGGTAAATATTGTACTAATTAAAAAATCCTGGTAGTCCCAGTGCTAGCCAGTCTGTGAGTACATTTGAGAGAAACTCACCCTATGCTTGTTTTGTTCTCAGCCCTAGGATTTTCCTGGTTCCAGCTCTCTGCTCGTCGTGCTTTGCCCTCCAGCCACTTGCCTGCCTCACTCGCCCTCTGGGACTCCATCTCAAGGAATTAAGGACTCTCTGGAATCATCCTCCTCTTTCATCCGTAAGGAAACAACAAACAAACAAAATCAATTACCCTGGAAGACTTTTCTGATCAAACCCATCTGACTGCCCTCTTTTCATATTCCAGGAAAACCAGAGGACCCTTATACTTTTGTAAATATTTGTTTCCCACTGTAAATAATAAACACAGTTACTTTTGCACCTTTTTTGTCTTGTGTCGTTCTGGGTCTCATTACCAACTGGGTTACCTTTTGAGATCTTAACAGTTAATGCCCCAGCCTAACTAAAACCCAGAACGAGACCATGAACACACAAGCTTCCTCCTCGTAGGCCACAAGCCAGACTCCATCAGAAGAGTTGCTAAAACAAATATTAAGTCAACAACACAAGACCCAATCCGACATGCTAGTACTCGGAGGTATGGTTAATTCAGTACTGAAGCAACTTGCCACTTCTCCTCCCACAGCTCCTGCTGCTACCTCAAACTCAAGCTCTCCCAGCACCAGTTCAAACAATAACTCTCCTTCTCCTCAACAGTTACTGGTTAAACCATCTGAACTCTTCTCAGGAGACCCAGCGTCATGTGAAGGTTTCCTTCTACAGTGCAAACTCGCCTTCAAGGGAGCACCTCATCTCTATTCCACTGACATCGCTAAAATCACGCATCTGAACAGTCAACTGTCAGGTAAAGCCCTCCAGTGGGCATCTTTTTACCTCCACAACCATGATTTGGACTTTGTGTCGTTCGACCAGTTTCTGAACAAGTTCCGCAGGATTTTTGACCGGCTGTTGCAACAACCCAATGCAGAGAAGCGTTTGTTGGGATTACGTCAGGGTAGGCGGCCCGTCTCAGAACACGCTCTGGACTTCCACATTCTTGCGGTTCGAACGGAATGGAATGACAGGGCGCTTCAAGGTACTTTTTAAAATTCTCTCTCTGATTATGTCAAGGACCAGATTGCAGCAAGAGACAAGCCTCCTAACTTCGACGCGCTAATAAATTTGGCGATCTCCATTGACGAACGCTTCCGGGAACGTCACCGAGAACGGGACTACAATTACCAGAGACCCAACACTTCCGGTTTCTCCACGTCATCAGGTGGGGAGAATTATTTCACTACCAAGTCCCGTGACTCGCCACCACCATCTACAGGAACTCAGTTAGCATTACCTGAACCTGAACCAATGCAGATTGGCAGAACTAAACTGACAGAAAGTGAAAGATTGAGACGTAGGACTTCTAACTTATGCATGTATTGTGGAAAGGAGGGACATTATACTGCTTCATGCCCACTTCTGGGAAACAGAAATGCCCGCCAATAGAACGGAAGGTGGGCACTTCATCTGTTACTTCCATGCATAGATTAACTTTACCCACTGTCTTTCAGTTCGATCAAAACCGTTTTCCTGTGTCAGCATTAATTGATTCTGGTGCTGAACAAAATTTAATCAGTCATGATTTAGTTAAGGATTTGCTCTCTCCGTTCTGGACATCGACCCAGTTTCCATTGCAGGAGTAACTGGGGAGACTTTAGCACAAATACGTTTTAAGACTGAAGACTTACATTTAATCACATCTGGTAATAACCATGAATTCGTTAGTTTCTTTGTGTTTGATTCACCCAACACTCAGATGATTTTAGGGTTTCCCTGGTTAAAGAACCATAATCCCCACATCAATTGGGAGTTTGGTCGAATAGAGAAATGGAGTGACAAGTGTTTGAAGAATTGCCTTTGCTCAGGCATCTCCAACCCTTTAACCTGTGTACACGAAGCTGAGAATATTGATTTATCCACCATTCCCCCCGATTACCATGATCTGTCGCCAGTGTTCAGTAAAATGAGGGCCCTCTCTCTTCCTCCCCATCGTCCCTATGACTGTGCCATCAACCTTTTTCCTGGAGCTCCTCTACCTTCTAGCCGTTTGTATCACCTCTCAGGTCCTGAACGTGGGTCCATGAAATCCTACATCGAGGAGTCTTTGGATTCAGGTATCATCCGTCCATCAACCTCTCCACTGGGGGCAGGGTTCTTTTTTGTCGCTAAGAAGGACAAGACACTACGCCCTTGCATTGACTATCGGGGGTTGAACAACATCACTGTTAAAAACAAATATCCTTTACCATTGCTTGACTCTGTCCACGAGCAGTTACAACCAACCACTATCTTTTCCAAATTGGACCTACGCAATGCTTATCACCTCGTCCGTATCCGAGAGGGTGATGAATGGAAGACAGCATTTAAAACACCTTTGGGACATTTTGAGTATCTTGTCATGCTTTTTGGCCTTACCAATGCCCCTGCAGTGTTTCAAGCACTAGTTAATGATGTTTTGAGGGACTTTATTGGTGATTTTGTGTTTGTTTACTTGGATGATATTCTCATATATTCCAGGAATAAGGATGAACACGTCACGCATGTCCGGACTGTGCTCCAAAGACTGTATGAGAACCAACTTTTCGTAAAAGGTGAAAAATGTTCTTTTCACACTTCTTCAGTCGCTTTTTTGGGTTTTATCTTTGGGAAAGGGCAGACCCCGAGAAGACTAGGCAGTGGTGGAGTGGCCGATTCCTGAAACCAGGAAACAACTGCAACGGTTCTTGGGTTTTGCAAACTTCTACAGACGCTTTATCAAGGACTACAGTCGCATCATAGCACCTTTGTCACAACTCACATCCACCAACAGAAACTTCAGATGGACCTTGGAGGCCAACTCTGCTTTCGGTAAGCTAAAACAGCTTTTTTCTTCCACACCCATCCTCTGTCATCCAGATAGCACTCATCAGTTTATCCTTGAGGTAGATGCTTCTGACACTGGGGTAGGAGCCGTTTTGTCACAGAGATCATCTGTGGACAACAGAGTGCACCCATGTGCATTTTTTTCTCGCCGTCTGTCTCCAGCTGAACGGAATTATGACGTCGGCAACATAGAACTACTAGCTGTAAAACTGGCACTTGAGGAATGGCGTCACCTGCTTGAGGGCACGGAGCTCCCTTGTCTTATCTGGACTGACCATAAGAACCACACTTATCTCAGAGATGCCAAACGTCTAAACCCCAGGCAGGCACGCTGGTCACTATTCTTCAATAGGTTCAATTACACACTGACTTTCCGACCAGGTTCTAAGAACGTTAAGCCCGATGCTTTGTCTCGTCAGTTTTCTCCTCCAGATGCTCCAGAGGTTGAAGAGAACATCTTACCCCCGGCTTGCATCATTGGAGCACTCACCTGGCTCATTGCCCAAGAGGTTCGTGATGCTCATCGTTCGGAACCAGACCCTGGCACGGGATCTCCTGGTACGCTCTTCGTTCCCACCGCCATGAGGTCCAAGGTACTCGACTGGGTGCATACGAACAAGCTCTCATGTCACCCAGGTATCACACGTATGTTGTCGTTAACAAAGACCCATTTCTGGTGGCCCACTCTGTCCCAAGACGTCAAAGACTTTGTTGCAGCTTGTCCCACATGTGCCAGAAACAAGACTGGTACCCAACCCCCTGCAGGACTTCTCCAGCCATTACCCACGCCCAGCCGTCCATGGTCTCACATCGCTGTTGACTTCGTCACCGACC
>JBBPBX010038445.1:0-30393 GCA_038048925.1 Garcialebias charrua
GGTCAGAACACAATGAACCAATCAGAGGTCAGAACACAATGAACCAATCAGAAGTCAGAACACAATGAACCAATCAGAGGTCAGAACACAATGAACCAATCAGAGGTCAGAACACAATGAACCAATCAGAGGTCAGAACACAATGAACCAATCAGAAGTCAGAACACAATGAACCAATCAGAGGTCAGAACACAATGAACCAATCAGAGGTCAGAACACAATGAACCAATCAGAGGTCAGAACACAATGAACCAATCAGAGGTCAGAACACAATGAACCAATCAGAAGTCAGAACACAATGAACCAATCAGAGGTCAGAACACAATGAACCAATCAGAAGTCAGAACACAATGAACCAATCAGAGGTCAGAACACAATGAACCAATCAGAAGTCAGAACACAATGAACCAATCAGAAGTCAGAACACAATGAACCAATCAGAGGTCAGAACACAATGAACCAATCAGAGGTCAGAACACAATGAACCAATCAGAGGTCAGAACACAATGAACCAATCAGAAGTCAGAACACAATGAACCAATCAGAAGTCAGAACACAATGAACCAATCAGAGGTCAGAACACAATGAACCAATCAGAAGTCAGAACACAATGAACCAATCAGAAGTCAGAACACAATGAACCAATCAGAGGTCAGAACACAATGAACCAATCAGAGGTCAGAACACAATGAACCAATCAGAAGTCAGAACACAATGAACCAATCAGAGGTCAGAACACAATGAACCAATCAGAAGTCAGAACACAATGAACCAATCAGAAGTCAGAACACAATGAACCAATCAGAGGTCAGAACACAATGAACCAATCAGAAGTCAGAACACAATGAACCAATCAGAGGTCAGAACACAATGAACCAATCAGAGGTCAGAACACAATGAACCAATCAGAAGTCAGAACACAATGAACCAATCAGAAGTCAGAACACAATGAACCAATCAGAGGTCAGAACACAATGAACCAATCAGAAGTCAGAACACAATGAACCAATCAGAGGTCAGAACACAATGAACCAATCAGAGGTCAGAACACAATGAACCAATCAGAAGTCAGAACACAATGAACCAATCAGAAGTCAGAACACAATGAACCAATCAGAGGTCAGAACACAATGAACCAATCAGAAGTCAGAACACAATGAACCAATCAGAGGTCAGAACACAATGAACCAATCAGAGTCAGAACACAATGAACCAATCAGAGGTCAGAACACAATGAACCAATCAGAGGTCAGAACACAATGAACCAATCAGAAGTCAGAACACAATGAACCAATCAGAAGTCAGAACACAATGAACCAATCAGAAGTCAGAACACAATGAACCAATCAGAGGTCAGAACACAATGAACCAATCAGAGGTCAGAACACAATGAACCAATCAGAAGTCAGAACACAATGAACCAATCAGAGGTCAGAACACAATGAACCAATCAGAAGTCAGAACACAATGAACCAATCAGAAGTCAGAACACAATGAACCAATCAGAAGTCAGAACACAATGAACCAATCAGAAGTCAGAACACAATGAACCAATCAGAGGTCAGAACACAATGAACCAATCAGAGGTCAGAACACAATGAACCAATCAGAGGTCAGAACACAATGAACCAATCAGAGGTCAGAACACAATGAACCAATCAGAGGTCAGAACACAATGAACCAATCAGAGGTCAGAACACAATGAACCAATCAGAGGTCAGAACACAATGAACCAATCAGAGGTCAGAACACAATGAACCAATCAGAGGTCAGAACACAATGAACCAATCAGAGGTCAGAACACAATGAACCAATCAGAGGTCAGAACACAATGAACCAATCAGAGGTCAGAACACAATGAACCAATCAGAGGTCAGAACACAATGAACCAATCAGAAGTCAGAACACAATGAACCAATCAGAGGTCAGAACACAATGAACCAATCAGAGGTCAGAACACAATGAACCAATCAGAGGTCAGAACACAATGAACCAATCAGAAGTCAGAACACAATGAACCAATCAGAGGTCAGAACACAATGAACCAATCAGAGGTCAGAACACAATGAACCAATCAGAAGTCAGAACACAATGAACCAATCAGAGGTCAGAACACAATGAACCAATCAGAGGTCAGAACACAATGAACCAATCAGAGGTCAGAACACAATGAACCAATCAGAGGTCAGAACACAATGAACCAATCAGAAGTCAGAACACAATGAACCAATCAGAGGTCAGAACACAATGAACCAATCAGAGTCAGAACACAATGAACCAATCAGAGGTCAGAACACAATGAACCAATCAGAGGTCAGAACACAATGAACCAATCAGAGGTCAGAACACAATGAACCAATCAGAGGTCAGAACACAATGAACCAATCAGAGGTCAGAACACAATGAACCAATCAGAGGTCAGAACACAATGAACCAATCAGAGGTCAGAACACAATGAACCAATCAGAAGTCAGAACACAATGAACCAATCAGAGGTCAGAACACAATGAACCAATCAGAGGTCAGAACACAATGAACCAATCAGAGGTCAGAACACAATGAACCAATCAGAGGTCAGAACACAATGAACCAATCAGAGGTCAGAACACAATGAACCAATCAGAAGTCAGAACACAATGAACCAATCAGAGGTCAGAACACAATGAACCAATCAGAAGTCAGAACACAATGAACCAATCAGAAGTCAGAACACAATGAACCAATCAGAGGTCAGAACACAATGAACCAATCAGAGGTCAGAACACAATGAACCAATCAGAGGTCAGAACACAATGAACCAATCAGAAGTCAGAACACAATGAACCAATCAGAGGTCAGAACACAATGAACCAATCAGAGGTCAGAACACAATGAACCAATCAGAGGTCAGAACACAATGAACCAATCAGAGGTCAGAACACAATGAACCAATCAGAGGTCAGAACACAATGAACCAATCAGAGGTCAGAACACAATGAACCAATCAGAGGTCAGAACACAATGAACCAATCAGAGGTCAGAACATAATGAACCAATCAGAAGTCAGAACACAATGAACCAATCAGAAGTCAGAACACAATGAACCAATCAGAAGTCAGAACACAATGAACCAATCAGAGGTCAGAACACAATGAACCAATCAGAGGTCAGAACACAATGAACCAATCAGAGGTCAGAACACAATGAACCAATCAGAGGTCAGAACACAATGAACCAATCAGAGGTCAGAACACAATGAACCAATCAGAGGTCAGAACACAATGAACCAATCAGAAGTCAGAACACAATGAACCAATCAGAGGTCAGAACACAATGAACCAATCAGAGGTCAGAACACAATGAACCAATCAGAGGTCAGAACACAATGAACCAATCAGAGGTCAGAACACAATGAACCAATCAGAGGTCAGAACACAATGAACCAATCAGAGGTCAGAACACAATGAACCAATCAGAGGTCAGAACACAATGAACCAATCAGAGGTCAGAACACAATGAACCAATCAGAGGTCAGAACACAATGAACCAATCAGAGGTCAGAACACAATGAACCAATCAGAGGTCAGAACACAATGAACCAATCAGAGGTCAGAACACAATGAACCAATCAGAGGTCAGAACACAATGAACCAATCAGAGGTCAGAACACAATGAACCAATCAGAAGTCAGAACACAATGAACCAATCAGAGGTCAGAACACAATGAACCAATCAGAGGTCAGAACACAATGAACCAATCAGAGGTCAGAACACAATGAACCAATCAGAGGTCAGAACACAATGAACCAATCAGAAGTCAGAACACAATGAACCAATCAGAGGTCAGAACACAATGAACCAATCAGAGGTCAGAACACAATGAACCAATCAGAGGTCAGAACACAATGAACCAATCAGAAGTCAGAACACAATGAACCAATCAGAGGTCAGAACACAATGAACCAATCAGAGGTCAGAACACAATGAACCAATCAGAGGTCAGAACACAATGAACCAATCAGAGGTCAGAACACAATGAACCAATCAGAAGTCAGAACACAATGAACCAATCAGAAGTCAGAACACAATGAACCAATCAGAGGTCAGAACACAATGAACCAATCAGAGGTCAGAACACAATGAACCAATCAGAGGTCAGAACACAATGAACCAATCAGAGGTCAGAACACAATGAACCAATCAGAAGTCAGAACACAATGAACCAATCAGAGGTCAGAACACAATGAACCAATCAGAGGTCAGAACACAATGAACCAATCAGAGGTCAGAACACAATGAACCAATCAGAAGTCAGAACACAATGAACCAATCAGAGGTCAGAACACAATGAACCAATCAGAGGTCAGAACACAATGAACCAATCAGAGGTCAGAACACAATGAACCAATCAGAGGTCAGAACACAATGAACCAATCAGAGGTCAGAACATAATGAACCAATCAGAGGTCAGAACACAATGAACCAATCAGAGGTCAGAACACAATGAACCAATCAGAGGTCAGAACACAATGAACCAATCAGAGGTCAGAACACAATGAACCAATCAGAGTCAGAACACAATGAACCAATCAGAGGTCAGAACACAATGAACCAATCAGAGGTCAGAACACAATGAACCAATCAGAAGTCAGAACACAATGAACCAATCAGAGGTCAGAACACAATGAACCAATCAGAGGTCAGAACACAATGAACCAATCAGAGGTCAGAACACAATGAACCAATCAGAAGTCAGAACACAATGAACCAATCAGAAGTCAGAACACAATGAACCAATCAGAAGTCAGAACACAATGAACCAATCAGAAGTCAGAACACAATGAACCAATCAGAGGTCAGAACACAATGAACCAATCAGAAGTCAGAACACAATGAACCAATCAGAAGTCAGAACACAATGAACCAATCAGAAGTCAGAACACAATGAACCAATCAGAGGTCAGAACACAATGAACCAATCAGAGGTCAGAACACAATGAACCAATCAGAGGTCAGAACACAATGAACCAATCAGAGGTCAGAACACAATGAACCAATCAGAGGTCAGAACACAATGAACCAATCAGAAGTCAGAACACAATGAACCAATCAGAGGTCAGAACACAATGAACCAATCAGAGGTCAGAACACAATGAACCAATCAGAAGTCAGAACACAATGAACCAATCAGAGGTCAGAACACAATGAACCAATCAGAGGTCAGAACACAATGAACCAATCAGAGGTCAGAACACAATGAACCAATCAGAAGTCAGAACACAATGAACCAATCAGAAGTCAGAACACAATGAACCAATCAGAGGTCAGAACACAATGAACCAATCAGAAGTCAGAACACAATGAACCAATCAGAGGTCAGAACACAATGAACCAATCAGAAGTCAGAACACAATGAACCAATCAGAGGTCAGAACACAATGAACCAATCAGAGGTCAGAACACAATGAACCAATCAGAAGTCAGAACACAATGAACCAATCAGAGGTCAGAACACAATGAACCAATCAGAAGTCAGAACACAATGAACCAATCAGAAGTCAGAACACAATGAACCAATCAGAGGTCAGAACACAATGAACCAATCAGAAGTCAGAACACAATGAACCAATCAGAAGTCAGAACACAATGAACCAATCAGAAGTCAGAACACAATGAACCAATCAGAGGTCAGAACACAATGAACCAATCAGAGGTCAGAACACAATGAACCAATCAGAAGTCAGAACACAATGAACCAATCAGAGGTCAGAACACAATGAACCAATCAGAGGTCAGAACACAATGAACCAATCAGAGGTCAGAACACAATGAACCAATCAGAAGTCAGAACACAATGAACCAATCAGAAGTCAGAACACAATGAACCAATCAGAGGTCAGAACACAATGAACCAATCAGAAGTCAGAACACAATGAACCAATCAGAGGTCAGAACACAATGAACCAATCAGAAGTCAGAACACAATGAACCAATCAGAGGTCAGAACACAATGAACCAATCAGAAGTCAGAACACAATGAACCAATCAGAAGTCAGAACACAATGAACCAATCAGAAGTCAGAACACAATGAACCAATCAGAGGTCAGAACACAATGAACCAATCAGAAGTCAGAACACAATGAACCAATCAGAGGTCAGAACACAATGAACCAATCAGAAGTCAGAACACAATGAACCAATCAGAGGTCAGAACACAATGAACCAATCAGAAGTCAGAACACAATGAACCAATCAGAAGTCAGAACACAATGAACCAATCAGAAGTCAGAACACAATGAACCAATCAGAAGTCAGAACACAATGAACCAATCAGAAGTCAGAACACAATGAACCAATCAGAAGTCAGAACACAATGAACCAATCAGAAGTCAGAACACAATGAACCAATCAGAAGTCAGAACACAATGAACCAATCAGAGGTCAGAACACAATGAACCAATCAGAAGTCAGAACACAATGAACCAATCAGAAGTCAGAACACAATGAACCAATCAGAAGTCAGAACACAATGAACCAATCAGAAGTCAGAACACAATGAACCAATCAGAGGTCAGAACACAATGAACCAATCAGAAGTCAGAACACAATGAACCAATCAGAAGTCAGAACACAATGAACCAATCAGAAGTCAGAACACAATGAACCAATCAGAGTCAGAACACAATGAACCAATCAGAGGTCAGAACACAATGAACCAATCAGAAGTCAGAACACAATGAACCAATCAGAGGTCAGAACACAATGAACCAATCAGAAGTCAGAACACAATGAACCAATCAGAGGTCAGAACACAATGAACCAATCAGAGGTCAGAACACAATGAACCAATCAGAAGTCAGAACACAATGAACCAATCAGAAGTCAGAACACAATGAACCAATCAGAGGTCAGAACACAATGAACCAATCAGAAGTCAGAACACAATGAACCAATCAGAGGTCAGAACACAATGAACCAATCAGAAGTCAGAACACAATGAACCAATCAGAAGTCAGAACACAATGAACCAATCAGAAGTCAGAACACAATGAACCAATCAGAAGTCAGAACACAATGAACCAATCAGAGGTCAGAACACAATGAACCAATCAGAAGTCAGAACACAATGAACCAATCAGAAGTCAGAACACAATGAACCAATCAGAGGTCAGAACACAATGAACCAATCAGAAGTCAGAACACAATGAACCAATCAGAAGTCAGAACACAATGAACCAATCAGAAGTCAGAACACAATGAACCAATCAGAAGTCAGAACACAATGAACCAATCAGAAGTCAGAACACAATGAACCAATCAGAAGTCAGAACACAATGAACCAATCAGAAGTCAGAACACAATGAACCAATCAGAGGTCAGAACACAATGAACCAATCAGAAGTCAGAACACAATGAACCAATCAGAGGTCAGAACACAATGAACCAATCAGAAGTCAGAACACAATGAACCAATCAGAGGTCAGAACACAATGAACCAATCAGAGGTCAGAACACAATGAACCAATCAGAGGTCAGAACACAATGAACCAATCAGAGGTCAGAACACAATGAACCAATCAGAAGTCAGAACACAATGAACCAATCAGAAGTCAGAACACAATGAACCAATCAGAAGTCAGAACACAATGAACCAATCAGAGGTCAGAACACAATGAACCAATCAGAGGTCAGAACACAATGAACCAATCAGAAGTCAGAACACAATGAACCAATCAGAAGTCAGAACACAATGAACCAATCAGAAGTCAGAACACAATGAACCAATCAGAAGTCAGAACACAATGAACCAATCAGAAGTCAGAACACAATGAACCAATCAGAAGTCAGAACACAATGAACCAATCAGAGGTCAGAACACAATGAACCAATCAGAGGTCAGAACACAATGAACCAATCAGAAGTCAGAACACAATGAACCAATCAGAGGTCAGAACACAATGAACCAATCAGAAGTCAGAACACAATGAACCAATCAGAAGTCAGAACACAATGAACCAATCAGAAGTCAGAACACAATGAACCAATCAGAAGTCAGAACACAATGAACCAATCAGAGGTCAGAACACAATGAACCAATCAGAGTCAGAACACAATGAACCAATCAGAGGTCAGAACACAATGAACCAATCAGAGGTCAGAACACAATGAACCAATCAGAGGTCAGAACACAATGAACCAATCAGAAGTCAGAACACAATGAACCAATCAGAGGTCAGAACACAATGAACCAATCAGAGGTCAGAACACAATGAACCAATCAGAGGTCAGAACACAATGAACCAATCAGAGGTCAGAACACAATGAACCAATCAGAGGTCAGAACACAATGAACCAATCAGAGGTCAGAACACAATGAACCAATCAGAGGTCAGAACACAATGAACCAATCAGAAGTCAGAACACAATGAACCAATCAGAGGTCAGAACACAATGAACCAATCAGAGGTCAGAACACAATGAACCAATCAGAAGTCAGAACACAATGAACCAATCAGAGGTCAGAACACAATGAACCAATCAGAGGTCAGAACACAATGAACCAATCAGAGGTCAGAACACAATGAACCAATCAGAAGTCAGAACACAATGAACCAATCAGAAGTCAGAACACAATGAACCAATCAGAAGTCAGAACACAATGAACCAATCAGAAGTCAGAACACAATGAACCAATCAGAGGTCAGAACACAATGAACCAATCAGAGGTCAGAACACAATGAACCAATCAGAGGTCAGAACACAATGAACCAATCAGAAGTCAGAACACAATGAACCAATCAGAGGTCAGAACACAATGAACCAATCAGAAGTCAGAACACAATGAACCAATCAGAGGTCAGAACACAATGAACCAATCAGAAGTCAGAACACAATGAACCAATCAGAGGTCAGAACACAATGAACCAATCAGAAGTCAGAACACAATGAACCAATCAGAGGTCAGAACACAATGAACCAATCAGAGGTCAGAACACAATGAACCAATCAGAAGTCAGAACACAATGAACCAATCAGAAGTCAGAACACAATGAACCAATCAGAGTCAGAACACAATGAACCAATCAGAGGTCAGAACACAACGAACCAATCAGAGGTCAGAACACAATGAACTATCAGAGGTCAAAAAAACAAAAAATTGGTTGTCCGAAAAACAAAAAGTCACAAATCTGGGAGTGATAATGGATCCTTCCATGAAACTCAACAGTCATGTAAACATGATTGTCAAATCCTGTTTTTTCCAGCTGAGGCGTCTGTCTAAGCTGAAGCCCATATTATCAAAAAACAACCTGGAGACAGTGATTCACGCATTCATTACATCTAGGCTTGATTACTGCAATTCACTTCTGTTTGGCGTCAGTCAAGCCACCATTGCACGATTACAACTGGTTCAGAACGCAGCTGCCCGATTTTTAACCAGCACACGCAAAAGAGAGCACATTACACCAGTCTTGGCCTCCCTTCACTGGCTACCGGTTCATCTTCGAATCCAATTCAAAATTCTCATGTATGTCTACAAATCGCTGAACAGTCTCGCCCCCGCCTATCTCTCGGATCTGATACACCCATATGTCCCTCCACGTGCTTTGAGGTCAGAGGATCAGGTACTCTTAATAGTTCCAGAAACTCGCCTTAAGCGCAGGGGTGACAGGGCGTTCTCTGTAGCAGGCCCAAGACTCTGGANATATCCACCGAGTGGTTTCTGAGCTATTTATCTGAATAGCCTGGACCTCGCCAGGCTAAGCTAACAAAACTCCGCCTTCTGTTCTCTGATTGGTCCGGTCAAAAATCTACTGGAGAAATCCTTGTCTATGAGAGAAGCCCCAGACCCTAGTCCAAAGCGAAGTGAAGGACAAGGTTCTGGTTTTAACCAGGCTAGGGCTTAGTGTATTTCTAGTTGATGTTTCTCTTAGTTAATTCTAGATGTTATTACTGTTTTTCTCTTACATTTTGTTGTTGGATGTAACTGGGACCCTGTGTACATAATCTCGTTTCATCACATGTACCACATGCGGTGCAAATGACAATAAAGACTCTCTGACTCTCTGACTCTGATTTATGTATGGTGGTGGCCAGCTTGGATTTTTGACGTGGCTAACAACCCAATTTTGGAGGAAGACGAGGATAGAGCTGGTTGCTGGCATTAAGAGGGCCAAAGCCAAATATGCACAGAGGATCGAGGGTCAGTTCACCTCACAAGACCCACGGAGCATGTGGAGGGGCATAACTGATTATAAAGGGAGGAGTGTACATTGCCCCAAAGACCTATCTCTTTCTGATGCCCTCAACAAGTTTTATACATGCTTTGAAGACCCAAACAGGCCGCCCAGCACTAGACTCACCTCACCACCAGATGAAGAGCATCTCAGCGTGACCGCAGCAGAAGTGAGAGGAGGGTTAATCCTCACAAAGCAACTGGCCCAGACAACATCCCCGGGAAGGTGTTGAAAGAATGTGCGGATCAGCTCTGTGAGGTGCTGGCTGACATCTTTAACACCTCACTTGCCCTGGAAACAGTTCCCACCTGCTTGAAGACCGCCACCATCATCCCAGTCCCAAAAAGCTCCACAGTGACTGGTCTGAATGACTATCGGCCGGTGACCCTCACCCCGATAGTCGCAAAATGCTTTGAAAAACTGGTCATGACTCGCATCAAAACAACCATCAACGAGGACCCTCATCAGTATGCGTACCGTGAGAACCGATCAACAGAGGACGCCATCTCTTCTGTGGTCCACACTGCTCTCACCCACCTGGATCAAAAGGACTCATACGTCCGTATGCTCTTTGTGGACTTCACATCTGCCTTCAACACCATGATCCCCCAGACTCTGATGGACAAGCTATTCACACTGGGACTAGGCCCCTCCATTTGTAACTGGGTACTAGACTTTCTAACAAACAGACCACAGTGTGAGGATCCACAACCTCTCCTCCTCCACCATAACCCTCAGCACTGGCTCTCCTCAAGGATGTGAACTTTTTGTTGTTGTATGTAACTGGGACCCTGTGTACATAATATCGATTCATCACATGTACCACATGCGGTGCAAATGACAATAAAGATTCTCTGACTCTGACTCTGACTCTGACTCTGACTGACTCTGGACCTTTTGCAGCCACACACCAAAATGGATATCAGTACCATACTTATTTTTCAAGTTATCCAGCTTACAACATGTATGGACGGATGGTATTTCCAATTCCTCCTGTTTGCTTGGGGAACAATAAATGTGTCATGAGAAATTAACAGCGGTATCAACATATAAAAACAGTATTTGCATGTACTGCTAGGAAATCCTTTGATACTGTAGCTTCTTCAAGGCTGCAGCTTTTTGCTTTGGTTTTAGCTGAGCGGTTAGCTCACCACCCATTAAAATTCTCTTTAGGACCTCCACATGCTTCTCCACTATTCATCACCTTCTTCCCTTGTCAGGCTGTGTGTGTGAGGTAGTGTGGCTTTAAATAATGCATGGAGCACCTTGCATGACTCCTGTGGTATTAAAACCACTTCTAGTGTTTGAGTGCCCATTTATTTCATATGCTAAAAAGAGAAAACTACAATGAATCAGCTGTAGCACAGAGAATTGCATTAACACGTCTAATAATCTAACAAAACTATCTTAACAAATTAAATTTGACCCCGTTTAGGTTTTGAGGAATGTTTCATATGAGCGCAACCAGAACCCAGAAGTATCGTGCTACCTGGTGTTTACTGCAAAGTCAAAGATTTGTGATAGATTGATGCTGTAAAAGATACAACTAGTTTTGTAAATTTTGATATTTGTGGGGGATTAGAGCACAACAAATGTCAACTTTCAGTTGTGAATTAATTACACCCCCCACAAACACCAGAGTGCCTATATTATTTTTGGAAATGTTTTTCTATGCCGTCAAAGCAACTACTTTAAATTGAGTTTTGCTCACCAATTCTGTTCATAACTTTTATGGACAGAATTTCTAGGCGCAGCCAAGGTGTTGAGAGGATCCGTTTTGGTGGCCTTAGAATCGCTTCTCTGTTTTTTGCAGATGATGTGGTCCTATTGGCTTCATCAGATCGTGATCTACAGCTTTCGCTGGAGCGGTTTGCAGCCGAATGTGATGCGGCCGGGATGAGGATCAGTTCCTCCAAATCCGAGGCCATGGTCTTGAGCCGGAAAAGGGTAGCATGCCCTCTCCGGGTCGGGGAGGAGGTCCTGCCCCAAGTGGAGGAGTTTAAGTATCTCGGGTCTTGTTCACGAATGAGGGAAAACTGGAGCGTGAGATCGATAGGCGGATAGGTGCAGCATCCGCAGTGAAGCGGGCGCTGTACCGGTCTGTCGTGGTGAAGAGAGAGCTGAGTCGAAAGGCAAAGCTCTCAATTTACCGATCGATCTACGTTCCCACCCTCATCTATGGTCATGAGCTTTGGGTTGTGACCGAAAGAACGAGATCTCAGATACAAGCGGCTGAAATGAGTTTTCTCCGCAGGGTGTCTGGACTCTCCCTTAGAGATAGGGTGAGAAGCTCAGTCATCCGGGAGGGACTCGGAGTAGAGCCGCTGCTTCTCCACATCGAGAGGAGCCAGTTGAGGTGGCTCGGGCATCTGGTTAGGATGCCTCCTGGACGCCTCCCTGGTGAGGTGTTCCGGGCATGTCCCACCAGGAGGAGACCCAGAGGAAGACCCAGGACACGCTGGAGGGACTATGTTTCTCGGCTGGCCTGGGAACGCCTTGGGATTCCCCCAGAGGAGCTGCTCCAAGTGGCTGGGGAGAGGGAAGTCTGGGCCTCCCTACTTAGGCTGCTACCCCCGCGACCCGACCCCGGATAAGTGGAAGAAAGGAATGGATGGATGGATGGATGGATGGATGGATGGATGGATGGATAAATCTTCTTTCAGCCCTATTTCCAGCAGGTAAAATATAAAAAAATACAAATGAACTCATACATTACCTTTCAGTTTGAAAGCTCAGTTATGTCAGTGGCAAAGGCTTTGGTTTTTCCTCCTGCAGAAGAAATTGCTTTCTTCCAGACTTGTTTATGTTCTGAATTGATTCTGCTGAAGCAGCCGAGGTGAAATAAGTCAGTTCCAGGATAAACAGGCGTTGACTCCGTCCCACAGACTTCCGTCCATCCATTATCTTTACCCACTTCTTCCTTTTTAGGTCAAGGGGGTTGCTGGTGTACAGCTGTCATTTCTAACCCAGGCCGTCACCTGGGCCGGGCTGGGCCAAGATAATGTGCTAGATGTGTTGGCCGGGTAAGCAGCTATATAAAAATGACAATGTCCATGTGTTAAGAATAACAAAGTTCATACTCAATCATACAGGTATCAAATCCAATAATTCTCAGTCAGGTCATCTTCACAGTTACTTTGTGTTTCTTTGTGTTAAGACTAGTTTCTGAGTAACATGAGATTTCGTGATCTTATGGGACCTCATGTACAAAGATTTGTGTGCATACAACTGCAACAGGGTGTATGTTTAAATAGAGAAAACAGCGTACACACAAATAAATTCAGATGTATGAAACCATGCATACACATGAATCCAATAACACTTCCTTAGTACGTCCCAGTCAACATGAAATTGAATGCACATGAGGGAATAGCCAACTCCTCCTTTGACATGTCCCCATTTAAATATGCAAATAGATTTAAATCTGCTCTGAACCGGGGGAATCTCCTTTATGCACCATCGTAAAGCATGTCTACACCTGGGGCAAAGAGGAACTTCACTGAATGTGAACTGGAGACGCTTCCAAATGAGGTAGAAACACATAAAAACATTGTGTTTGGGACAATGTCCTCTGACATTAACATGAAGTGTAAGAGGAGTGAGTGGAACAATGGGCCTCATTCACGAAAATGTTCGTATTTTTATCCTAAATTTCTCCTACTTTTGTTCGTACGAACATGCCACGTCAGATTCAACAAACCCTTCTATCCTCATGAAAAGTGTGTAAACGAACTGCGTAAATTTAATGAATCCCACCTGTTCTATCCACCTGCGCGTGCTCGCGGAGAGGTCATTTACATAATTCCCACCCCTCAAAACACCATATAAGGCCACGTTTCCTGCCTTTTGACAGCAGGAAGTGTCCATTCATTCAAAATCGAGAAGTAAAAAGAAGAACTTCACGCGTTCGGAGATTGAAGGTCGCGCTGTGGCGCACCGCTACCGCCCCCCCCCCGCAAGTGTCGGATGTGTTTTTGAACAAAAGCATTTTAAAATGTCTCGGAACTACAGTTCTTCATATTAATATTAGTGCATGTTGTGTCTCCCGTGGGTCGTACAGTATCAGAAATCAAGAATAAATGGTTTGATCTGAAAATGGCTTCAAGAAAACCTCTCGCCGCAGCACGCTAGACAGGAGGTGGTCAAGAAAGTCTGCGCTACCGAGATGGATGGAAAATTAAATGCCATGCGCACCTTGCGCAAGACGCGTGCCAACAGCATGCGTGTTCAAGCTGTGATAAAGCCGAGGACCCACTCGTGCGGCGCGCACGGACCATCCCCGGGGCACGGGGGGGGGGCGCACGGTGGTCGGCGTGGGGCACGGGGGCGTGCGACACGCGCGGGGGCGCACGGTGGTCGACGTGGGGCACAGGGGGGGCCGTGCGCCACGCGCGGGGGGCGCACGGTGGTCGACGTGGGGCACGGGGGGGGGGGGTTGAAGCCGCTTTATTTTAATTTAACCAATTTGTGTCGTTGCATTTAATTTTTTTTAAACTCAGAATATTTTCTAAATAACGAAATATGAGTTATTAGTGAAGAAAATCCGTCTGGATGACAGCAGACCGACTGCTCCTAAAATATACGACAGGTCTGGACCACACGTAAATTTTGTTCGTATCTGAAAAAAATCTTAGGATACGAAAACATTGTTGGATGCCACAAATGATCCTAAATCGCTCGTACGCACAGTTTAAGAACAAATCTGTGCGTACGAACGGTTCGTGCATGAGGGCAATTGTTCTTTCCTCATGAGCCATCTATTTTGTTTAGTGCACCATAGCCAGAGCCATAGAGTGAGAGAGTTGCGACACTGTTTGAACTCGCCAATAGGCGGCCACGTGGTTCATGCAGCTCTCAATAGTTCCAAACAGCTCATCACTGTCAGTCAGTTTGAGTGGCTACTGGCGGGACGTAACGCAAAAATTGACTTTTCTTACTTTGCCCAGCGACTTTTGGTAATTATTGATCAGTAATGAACTGAATTCTTAACTGATTATTGATTACTTAACTGTCTGTGCATTTTATCAAAGCCTTTTTAGACACTGCAGGGACACTTATCATTAAATTTTAGAGGGAAACGAGACTGTAAACACGTCATTGAACACATTTTACAGACCATTATTTGTTAGAATTTTTTTTAATGCAATATCAATATAGCCATGTCAACAGTATTTTACATACACGTTTAAAAAAAACTGGAGTAACACCAATTACTGTAGCTATATAAATAGCTTTAAAGTTATTTCTATTGTTCTCTGCAAGCTAGCATGAAATGCTCTACCTTGTCCTCCATGCCAGCAGTTCAACTCTGCTCCAGCTTACTTTAGATCTGGAATGAACATTTCTGTAGAAGATATAATTGTTCTATTTTTCATTTTATATGGAAACCGAGTACCTGGATCTATAACAGAGTTGATTGTGCTTGTAGTCAGACAACTATTGTAAAATTATAATTGTAAAAATCTCTCTATGGCTCTGGTTGCGTCCAGGTGCAGTTGTTGGTGCAGTTGTTGGCGCCACAGATATCATATAAAAGCTATATCCTGCATTGCCTGGTCGCCTGCTCTACTTAGTGTAACCTGTTTGACAGGTGCAGTAAAGTATCTGCACGTTTAATCAGTCATAGCTCGCTGAATACTAAACTTAATTTCAAGATTTTTCCCTCTGTAAATCTTAGGCGTACAGCCATTAAAGCTGAACACATGGTTCAGTGTATTTAAATGTTCTATGTGGGTTCAAAAAACGTTCAATAGAAAAACAACTGGACTTTATTTGTAACAGAAGACGTTTCGTTCTTCAAATAAACCTTCTGTAACAGTTAACCTTCCTTCTGTTAACTGTCTTCTGTTACAAATAAAGTCCAGTCGTTTTTCTATTGAACGTTTTTTGAATTGATCATGCCCTGGATGACTGAGAATCTTCACCAGCATATTCTTAGTGGGTTAACAGTAGCCTGGTTGTAACCAGACCCTTGTCCTTCACTTCGCTTTGTGCAGTGAAGGGAAATGAGAATTGAGCGGAGCTGTGCAGGAAGGCGAGGGCCAGGCTAGGTTAACAGTAACACTACTTCTAAAAGTCCCTAAGACCCGGTTTAAAACCCGGGGTGACCTTTCCTTTCAGGCCGTATAGCCCCCCGGCTGTGGAATGCCCTGCCCCTGTCTCTTCGTGTGACCACCTCTATTGATTCCTTTAAAACGCAGCTCAAGACACTTTTATTCAGACAAGCTTTTAGATAAATGTTTTTATTTAGTGTTTTTATCAATTGTTCTTGTTTTTATTAGCTGTTCTTATTGTTTTGATTAATCAGCTTTTACTACAGTAATTCTTTTGTCTATTTTAATCTTTTATTTATATGTTGTACAGCACTTTGTGATTTTATCTATGAAAAGTGCTATATAAATAAACTTTACTTACTTACTTACTTACTTACATGTAGTAAAATACTGTATTCTTATGACAAGTTTTGCCAAACTCACAGTCTATCTATCTATCTATCTATCTATCTATCTATCTATCTATCTATCTATCTATCTATCTATCTATCTATCTATCTATCTATCTATCTATCTATCTATCTATCTATCTATCTATCTATCTATCTATCTATCTATCTATCTATCTGTCTATCTGTCTATCTGTCTATCTGTCTATCTGTCTATATAATTTTTTCATTTATATATATATATATTTTTTATTTGTACGCATCCTTTATGATTGTCTGTTGTCCATTGTTGTCATCACTCTTGGTTTAAAATTCGGGTCTCTCTGGTAAATGAGTCCCAGAGGCTTAATGGGATTAATTTGTGTACTGTAAATAACAGTTGAATTAATGTTACATATGCAAAATGTATTTTTATAGAATGTAAAAGTATGTTATTCAAAGTGTTAAGCTTATATGTAATGCCATCATATTGATCATAAATGTATGTTTATACTGTTTAAAAACTGCCTCCGTTTTCACAACATGGTGGGTTGCCAGTTGGGCTTGTCTTCAAAGAGCGGGCCGCTTGTTTTGGGCTTGTTTTGATGGAGCTGGTCGCTTGTTTCTATCGGGAGATCTGGCAACACTGCTCATGGAGCCCAGAGCCATATAAAGTGATCTCTCTATATATCTCTATATATGGCTCTGATGGAGCCCCATGATGACGCACGTGACTTCTGCATTCCATTTTTCTATGGGAGTGTCGCAACTCTCGCTCCTTTGCGGCGCAAACTAAGGCTCTGGCGCTAAAGAAGAGAAGAAAGAAAGGTATCGTGCTGTACTTTAGACTACGAGTTACTTTTCTGTAACATTTACAGTAATTTCATCTTCTTGAGTTCGTTTCATTTATACCGGTTTAGTATCAATTATTTCAAGGAAACTTTAGCTAATAGAGATGAGGCGACAGCAAGCTAAACAACGAGACGATGTGGCTACAGAAAACATGTTGGAGTTTCTGGAAACAAAAGTCACAGATTATAAAGAGGAACGATGTCGTTTAAAGGACAAACCGCAACACAACGAAACCCAAGATGCTGCTTTCAACCCAGAAGTTCTGCTTCACAGATTAGGTTTGTATCTAAACATTCCTGCTTTTCAGTGATGATTTTAGTTGGTGTCCAGCCATCATCAGTGTTGCCAGGTGAGAAATGTAGGATTATCGTACTAGAGACATACAATTATCGTATTTTGATGGAAATTATCGTGCACCTGTCATAACCAAAATAACAAGTATGCACTATATGACAGTCTGTTGTTGAACAGGCACTCACAAGCAAGGGCGTAGATTTCATCTCATTATTGGGGGGGGGACCATAAACAGGGAAATTTTTTAAGAGCAATTTTGGGGGGGTCGGCAAATTTACAGTGAAATGTAATGCAAAATGTACAGAGGGAAGTTTATCCAAACTGCATGCATATACTATGCAGAATAATCAGCAATAATATTGATTTAAATGGCATGTGTTTAGTAGTCTTAATACTACTATTAATCAGTACAATAGTGACACTCATTACTCTTATAAAAAAAATTAATGTGTTCAATCTTTGCCACTTGTCAAAATGACAAGTGGCAAAATGAGAATTTTGCAAAATAGGTCCCCTCTAAATATTGTTTAAATTTCAGTTTGGCTTGTATTCATAGATTGCTGTGGTCAGTGTCACTGATAATCTGGTACCACACCTTCCCAAAATCTTAAAGCTTAAAAAGAAAACAGTTTTCAAGGAGAAGAAATACTTTAATGCAGGGGTCACCAAACTTTTTGAGACTGAGAGCTACTTCAGTGGGACCAAGAGGCACAAAGGTCCACTTGTTCGTTCCAAACAAATTTGCATGGTTCAACTTTAATTATAGTATTAATAATAATACATTTACATACATGTGAATATATGACTGCCTGATCACATCTGATCTGGTCTGTATTATTAAAGACTCCACACAATGATTTAGCTTGGTAAATATGATCAATTATTATTGATAATTACCAGTAGTGATTAGAACTCTCAATCAAGAACTTGAGTCCTCAGTTTGAATAATTTTTTGGCTCTTCTGTGCAAATGTAAATTGTTCTTAGCTTTGACTGGGAGTGTGGATGGTTGTTTGTCTCTTTGTCTGTCTCTGTGATGGACTGGAGACCTGTCCTGGGTGTCTCTGGTGACCTGTCCTGGGTGTCCCTGCCTTCACACAAAAGCAGCTGAGATTGGTTCCAGTCCTAAACAAGGGGGCATAATGGATGACTTATTAACTAATATTTAAACATAAAACACTATTTCTTTTGTGTTAAACTCAATCTGTAAAATTTGAAATTCATTGTATTTTATAAATATTTTATTAACTGTTTTGTAGAAATGAACACGTTTGTAACATTCATTCAAAATATGCCTTTTACTATTAACAAATCTAGCATTTTTTAAAGAACCTATTAAGAATAAAATCTTCCAGTTGCAGATACAAAATATCAATAATGTAATATAATAAACAGTGACATTTTTTAATTAATCATGTGACATAAGTATTGATCCTCAACATTTTTTACAATAATAATTTATTTATAAAGCCCTTTATATAGGAGCCAAGATGGTGTAGTGGTTAGGGCGTTTGACTTGGGACCCGAAGGACGCAGGTTCGCGTCCCGGCCACTACACATCTTGGGGTGTCTATGAGTGCACACCTAATTCTCCAGCTCCCCGAGCGCCCTCTGGCTGCTCACTGCACCACCTGGGGTGGTTGGGTTAAATGCAGAGACGAATTTCGTCTGTGTATGGGAAACATACGCAGATGACAGACAAACACATTATTATTATTATTATTATTATTATTAAAACAACCACAGCTGAAACAAAGTGCTACACATATAAAATCATTTTAACTAATCATAATCTTCTCTACTCTTTTTATTAATTATCTTTCACATATTTCATCATTACTTCTTTCAAGAGCTCCACACCTGAAAATGTGATGAATGTGAATCCATCCTGCTCAAAGCTGCGCTGAGATTCTTCTGTCTGTTGTGAGCCACCAGGGAGCTAGTTAGCATTGAAGCTAGCGTGTTAGCTGATGAAGTGTCGCTCCTCGTTGCGTTTTGCTGTTGCTACAGCCACTAATGAGACACAGACACACTTGTCTTTCAACACTGTGAAAGACCTTTTCCTCCCAGTCACTGTCACCAATGTTTTAAGTAGCTACTTACTGGAAGTTAGTAGTTTGTGCTGCAGCTCACTCCCACCCAGCGGCTCCGCGCCGAGCCTGTGACTCCGGTGCTTTTGTTGTTCCTTGTAAACATTGGACTAAACCATTTGCCAACAGAGAAGGGGGGGGGGGCAAAATTTCCTTTTTTTTTTCTTAGAATAATGGCGGATTTCTCTCTTTTTTTGCCTTTTTATATTGATATCGTTTAAAGACACGGTTTCCTTTATTGAATTATTGGGGGGGACAGATCTATATTTCCCCAAGATTGGGGGGGTCCGGACCCCCCCGACCCCCCCAGGATCTACGCCTATGCTCACAAGCCGTTTACGCATTGGCCAGCCCTCCCCGGCTCTCCCAGCTTCTAACCCGGGTTCGGCGTATTCCATTTACCTTTTCCGCCCGGGATCCACCCTTGTTCTGGAACCATCTCCACCGTGGTTCTATCGGGCCGAGCCCGACGGAGCCAGTTTCACGTCATGTACTGCTCACATTTGATTCGTTGTTTGCAGCAGGGGCGGGACTCATTCAAACAACCTCAGCGCGAGGGTTGAATTTCATTCAAATTTAACTACAGAAACGAGAAACCCCTAAAACAATTGTTAGCTGAATTAGTTTTTCTGAGTTAAATTTTTGTTAATAACTGATCACAAATCAGCTTATGTTACAACGTAAATAACAACGAAGCGCGGACCCATTTCCGCCTTTCAGCGCGACTTGAATGTCATTAAACAATAACTAAAACAATAACTAATATTGTCTAACTGTTGCGCGCAGCCAGGGTTTTAAAATATAACTAATAATCTCTAACTTCTACGTGCAGCTAAAATGTTAAGAGGAGTGATTCCTATATGGGTAAGGTGGACACCTGAAAATCCAGTCCGGAGTATAGCTCAAAGCGTTAATGCATTGTCGTTTTGACCCGGAGAAGCGGGTTCGCTTCCCGCCTGGGACAAAGTTATTTTACTTTTTTTTTCTTTATTCACATTTTCTTTTAAATAAAAAGGAGTTTGTTTGGTTAACAAACTCCTTTTTATTTACTCCAATAAAAAAAAAAAGTAAAATAACTTTGTCCCAGGCGGGAAGCGAACCCGCTTCGCCGGGTCAAAACGACAATGCATTAACACTTTGAGCTATACTCCGGACTGGATTTTCAGGTGTCCACCTTACCCGTATAGGAATCACTCCTCTTATTAATGACATTCAGGTCGCGCTGGGTGTGCGCTTCGTGTTATTTATGTTGTAACATAAGCTGATTTGTGATCAGTTATTAACAAAAATTTAACTCAGAAACACTAATATATATATATCCAGCTAACAATTTTTTTTTTTTTGCCGAGTCTCCTCTCTTAAAACACGAACACTCCACCCACGTGAAGAGAGCACCCCACCCACTTCCAGAGAACTGCCCACCCACTTCAAGGCGGCTCTGCGGCAAATGCGTAATGAACGCGGGTGGCCCAGAGCCACCCAGGGGTGGCCCGGGCCATTGAGGGCTGGCCAATGCGAAAACGGCTACAGCTTCATCGCATCAGTAGGGTGGGAGCTCATGTCTTTTTGCACTTACGGTCGCCATGTTGGGTGTATACCGGTTCATTTAAACAGAGGAAGTCCATGTTAAAGGTAGGGTCTGCGATATTTGAACACTCTGGGACTTAGAAATATTTTCAGCGCAGAAAAACGAAGCTGAAGTTAAGGCCGAGATACACTCGAGCGTCCTCACGGTACGCCTATACGCAGCGTACGTACGCTGTGGCAAAAGCGTAGCCCCGCGTAGCCCCTCAGGGCATGTACGCGCAAAAGTATTTTTTTACTACGCATGCGCGATACGCGGTGTCTGACCATAAACTTCCCGGCGCCGGACTGTTTTGTATGTTACACAAATGAAATAAATTCCCCTTCTTTATCGCTGATCGGGCCTTTTCTTTTGTTTTTTTGCCTAAAGTCAAGTAACCGCTTCTTCCTCCGTTCACTCGATGATTGAAATGAATGAATTCAGGTCCTACCTGGGTGCACGATGTTTTAAATATTCCCTGGTGGGCTGTGTGCTGCAGGAAAAGCGCTCCCTGTTATTATTTTTATTTCTGAGAGAACTTTTTATAACATATATAGTAGAAACACCGTATCAGAACACCGCAGAAGTCCAGCGAGCTGCTCATGATGAGTTCTCTAGGTTTCACTTTCAGCTGACTAGGTTTCACTTTCAGCTGACTTAAAGGCTGTCAATCAATTCAGTAGGCGTGTCAGCAAGTGACCAATCAGCGAGCTCAGTTGAGTCCCCTCCGTGCTCAGCTGCTCATATTACAACAAGGAGAACGTGAGCTGAAGTATAGCAGCAAAAACATACGCACAAAATATGCGCGTATACGCGCGTATACGGAGGACGCTTCAGTGTATCTCGGGCTTTAGCTTCCGATTCCAGCTTCCGATTCGGCAAATGACTAAAGGGATATTACAACTAATTTTTCAGTACCTTGAGCGGGTTTAATCTGCTCTAGCTCAAAAACTACAACACCTAGACTCTTCAAACCAGGACTATATTAATCTAGACTAATAGAAGAATATAGAAAACTAAGTTTGAGCTTTGTGAAACGTTTTTCTGATTTGTGAAACTTGACCAAAGTTAGTTTTTCATTATTTTTAGTCTACTGTACCATATTTGACCCGGTCTAGCTCAGAAACCACAAGACCTAGACTCTTCAAACCAGGACTATATTATTCTAGACTAATAGAAGAATTAGGGCTGTGCGATATGACGATATATATCGTGGGGACGATAGAAACGTGTCTATCGTGCTACTTTCCTTCTATCGTCTCTATCGTGATAAATAAGAATAAAAAAATAACTGTCGCAAAGAAGCTTCATATGGGGTTTTGCGAGATGACGGCGCTGCTTTATGTTTGACGCACGCGCGGGTTTGCGACACATGCTTTACGTTGTTAAACTCGAGAGCAACAGAGCCGCAGGCGCATGAAGCCGGTGTCTCAACAAGGAGAAAACAGCTGCACAGGCAGCCCAAGAAGAATAACTTTTACCAAAAAGAGGGGGAAGCTCACCTTGTTAGCTTCCATTATTTCGCTCCGCTGAAACTCTGAGACAAAATGGGTCCAGAGGACACGAACCCAGAGTCCAACCGAGTCCGAACTCGGGTCCAGTTAACCAATACAAAACAGACCAGAGACACAACAGAACCGCAATCAAACGCAACGTTTTCTCTTTTCTGTTTCTTGCTTTGTTTACTCAAACTTCAGAGCGGATTTCTTCTTCGTGAGTTTCATTAGCAGCTGTTGTTTTACCGCCACCTGCAGGAAAAATTTGGACCAAAGTAGAAAAGGAGTTGTTTGTTTGTTTGTTAGTTTATTCATTTTATAATATGAAATACAACAATTAACGTATTCATAATAGAAAAAAATAAAAAATAAAATGAAAGGTAGCAGATGAAGAATAAATCTTATTAAATCTGCTCCTTATTCATCTAATAACAGTTCAAACAATATTTTCTATAATAACAAAATAAGTAAATAACTCAGTCAATTTTCAATTCACATATATCACACATTAAATTAGATTCATTTATATTTTTTTAGCAATTCATTTTTTACCAGTTTCTTAAATACAAGGAATGATTTGGCTTCCTTAACATTTGTCATTAAGTCATTCCATAATCGTACTCCTTGAATTAAGGTAGATCTTAGGTAGATCTAGTTTCTACTTTGGTCCAAATTTCCTTGTTCTTTTTGTTCACATTCTTATAATTGTAACTATCTGTAGTAAAATAATAAAATAAAAAAACTTTGGTCCAAATTTTTCCTGTACACACACACACACACATCGTGTTGTATATATCGTGATATATATCGTTATCGTGATATAAAAAAGTCCATATCGTGATATATGATTTTTTCCATATCGCCCAGCCCTAATAGATAGATAGATAGATAGATAGATAGATAGATAGATAGATAGATAGATAGATAGATAGATAGATAGATAGATAGATAGATAGATAGGACATGGATATGATAAGATTTTTTTCTTCTGCTTCCTTTCATTTTAGATTTGTTTGTTTTGTTTTTTCTTTCTTGTTTTTCATTATTGTTAATTGTAATTTAAACTTCTTGCTTCAAATCTGAAATGAATGAATAAAAAAACAAACAAAAAAACATATCTTGTCAACAAAATATTCTTGATCTTTTTCTTAAATAAAAATAATGATTTCTCTTTTTTAATATCACAGTCCAAACAATTCCATAAACTTATTCCCTGTATTGAAGTAGACCTACCCCTTAAACTGGTTCGATACTTCGGTTTTACAAAAATATCCATTCCCTTCAAATTATAACAACTGTTCCTTTTTACAAAATATGCTTGAATGTGTGGTGGTAGTATGTTATTCTGAGCCTTGAACATAATTAATTGAATATTGTAATCCACCATATCATAAAACTTAAAGTGGAACTAAACCCCGGTCTAAAAAAGTGTTTACGGTGACCCCTATGGGGTTGAACAGAGGAATTGCACCTTAATTTTCTTATTGGTCAAGGACGTTCACACTAGCCGTGTTTCCATCAAGGTTTCTAGCTGCGCAATTTGAAATAGCGCAGCAGAAAAGCTTAATGGAAACGGCAAATTGCGAGGTTACTTCCTGAATTATGCTAAAAAGTTTATACGCTCGCTTGAGGTGGTTTTTGGGATTTGAGATGCGCTAAACGACAGATGGAAACACATTTTCCGACTCATTTCTGACGTAGCGAAAATTCACGTCACGTGACGTTCAGCTGTTTCCGCTCCGGACAACATGTAACATCGCTAAAACTAGTTGGCATGACAGAATAAATACAACTCGCCCGATAGCAACACGTACCTGAAATATTCTCTCCATTTTGACGAGATGTGTGGCCGGGTTCTGTTTTCAACCGCTACTTCCTGTTTACTGTAGACATGCGCAGTGCTGACGTCTGACGTAATGACGCTGACGTCTGACGTAATGACGCTGTGCGCGGCTTGGAAGAAGCGCTTCAAGCCAGTAGATGGAAACACTTCTGATTTGCATTAATTTGTATTTACATATTTGCGAGGTAGCTCAAAATACGAAATGAAAATGGATGGAAACACAGCTTCTGACTTGTCTTGTACACTCTGACATCACAAAGGTGGTTCAAGCAGAGCCAATCCCCTGCAGAGATGAGAAGTTCATACCTTATATGGAAGTGCCACATTTCACACCTGATAAGCGGTTTTATTTTTCATTTTATTTCCATTTTTTTAAGCCTTTGGTTTTGGATGGAATGGGTGGAATAGATAAATACATCTACATGTTTATTCTTTGTTGTTGCTTGGTGTATGTTGTTGGCTAGAGGTTTAATTTGTTTTAGGTTGTTGCTGGTGGAGGCGTGAACAAAAGCACAACTCTACCTCCACCCCTCCTTGTCTCTCGACACGCCCATTTTGATTGTGATTTTGAATCTGCTTAGGGGGAGAAGTTACCATCTCAACCTGTGTTTAGTTCCACTTTAAGTAATTTCATTTGATAAAACAAAATACTTGAAGGATGATAATGTTTTCTTGAGACAATACTTACAGCTCTTTTTTTTGTAAAATGAAAATAGACTGGGTTACAGTTTTACAAGCAGTGCCCCAAACACCAACAGAGTAAATTAAATGTGGCACAATAATTGTATTGTACAACAAACACAAAGCTTTAACATTCAGCAAGTCCCTTACTTTATACTGTACAGTACTTACTTTATACAGTACTGCCATGGACTTAGATAGTTTAGTTCTTACAAAGTTAATATGTTGCTTCCATGACAGTTTATCTTCAATAATTACTCCTAGGAACCTTACTTCATTCACTCTGCGTATTTCAACACCATCAATTTTGAAGGGAAAATCCACAGTAATTTTTTTTTTACTAAATATAATATAATTAGTTTTTTCAACATTCAAAGATAACTTATTTAATTTAAACCAAGTTTGTATTTTAGCAAACTCCCTCTTCATTAATTCAAACATCTGATTTAAGTCTCCACCTGAACAAAAGAAGGTAGTGTCATCAGCAAACAAAACACAATTTAGGATATCAGACACCTTAATTAAATCATTTACATATAAAATAAACAACTTAGGTCCAAGTACTGATTCATGAGGAACTCTATATGAAATATTACACAGATGAGATCTAACATCATCAATCAGTACAAACTGTTTTCTTCCTGTCAAATAACTTGATATCCATTGTAGAGCTGGACCTCTAATACCATAATGTTCCAAATTTTCTAGTAAAATAGTGTGATCAATGGTGTCAAAAGCCTTTTTTAAATCCACAAATAAACTTATACAATATTGTTTATTATCTACCGCAGTAGTAACATGTTCCATCAACTCCATAAGTGCTAAGGATGTTGAATTATTAGATCTAAAACCATACTGACTATTACTTAAGATATCATTTTTAATCAAGAAATTTGTCCAGTCTGGACACAAACAATTTTTCAATAATTTTAGAAAACTGAGGCAACAAAGATATTGGTCTATAATTATTAAATAAACGTTAAACACCATTTTTGAAAAGTGGAACTACCGTTGCTATCTTCATTCTGTCAAGAAATATACCTTTTGAAAATTATAAATTACAGATATATGCAAATGGCTCAATAACATGACTCATTATCTCCTTCACAACCATCATATCCATATTTTTCAACTACCTTCAATATTTCTTCTTTAGTAGTTCCAGTTAGAACACACTGTTAACACAACCACTGATTAAATAACTCACATTTTTGTCCACTTTAGGAATTGAAGTAGCAAGATTAGATCCAACATTCACAAAATAATTATTAAATCCATTAGCAATTATCTTATTATCATAAATTTCCATATTATTTTCCACAAAATGTTGTGACAATCCCGTATTACCCTTATGTTTATTTAGAACATTGTTAATTACTCGCCATGTCATCCTCATATCACCACTACTTTTATGTAATAATTGACTATAGTATTCCCTTTTATGTTTTCTTATAATGCCTACTAATTTATTTTTGTACCTTTTGTATTTCTCTTCAGCTTCAAGGGTTCTTGATTTAAAAAAAACATGAATAAAGAAGATTCTTCTTTTTTACATGCGTTCCTTAATCCATTGGTCATCCAAGGATGATCAACTGTTTTTTTCTTAATGAAATTTTGTTGCACACAATTTTTTTCAATCAAAACTCCCAGAATACTCATAAATTTATCATAAGATTTGTTCACATCATCAATGTATACTTCTTCCCAATTTTGTTTGTCCAAGTCATCTTTAAGTTTATCTAATGCTTTTTTTGACATATTATTTTAGTCAGTCTTTTATTTGTTTTTAGTATACTATCATTATTTTTGTAAATAGGGAACCCCCGATTTACGAACGAGTTTGGGACCTAAGAACGGTTCGCAGGTCGATCTGTTCGCAGGTCAGACCTTCCGTACCCTCGTCACTCGGGGATGTCCTGTATTTTTTTTTTTTTGTGGTACCAAGTACTGTACAGTACGTACTTCGCCTATCCTAACACACCTAACACAGTGTAATTAATTAATACAGTACAGTAATAAAAATATAAATTAAATAAAAATATAATTTCTTACTTGGAGGTGGTCAAAGCCGCTGCTGCGTCCCGTGTTAGCTCCCTTGTTAGCTTCTGGAGCTAGCCAGGCCGGAGGTGTTCTCGCGGCGGCCTGGCACCATCGGCGATAAATCTGCAGCTGCCTGAGACATCCACAAAGTTCACAGAGACGTTTCCAGCTCGTAATTAATCCATATGAAGCCATCCTGGTCACCAGTCTTCCAAACCTGGCTGCCTGCAGCCGTAACTATGACCTAAGATGGCTGGCCTCCGGTGACTGGAGAGGAGACCTTCTTCCTGTTATGACCGACCTTCTTCCTGTTATGACCGGAAGTTGCGTAATTATTGCGCATTCATGACAAAAATGATCAGAAATGATCATTTTTATCATAATTATTATTTATAAAGCCTTTAAAACAACCACAGCTGCAACAAAGTGATGTACACATGAAATTAAGAACATTTAAGCACAAAAAAAATAATATTTTTTTTTATTTTTTTTTTTTTTTAATACAGTAATGTCATATTTTTATTAAATATGATACGTTCGTAGGTCCGGGACGCCGTAGGTCGATGGAGTCGTAGGTCGGGGGTCACCTGTAGTGAAAACTGGTAAATGATCACTGATATCCGTCATCAAAATACCACTTATCACAGCACCAACTGTTATGTTTGTGAATACTGTATGTTATCAATTATTGTAGCACTTTGAGTTGTAATTCTAGTTGGATTCGATATTAACGGATATAAATTTAAACTATACATTGAATCCATGAATATACTAATGTTATTAGACTCCGTTTTATTTCCTAAATCAACATTGAAGTCACCACATAGAAAAACTCTTTTATTTCTGCTCTTAACTAGTAACTCCAACATTTTATCAGTAAATCAGAGTCAGAGAGTCAGAGTCAGAGAGTCTTTATTGTCATTTGCACCGCATGTGGTACATGAGATGAAAACGAGATTATGTACACGAGGTCCCAGTTACATCCAACAACAAATGAAAGAGAAAAACAGTAATAACATCGAGAACTAACTAAGAAAAACATCAACTAGTAATACACTAAGCCTAATATAGTGGGAATAAACAGCAGCACGAACATGAGTTTGTATGAGCAGATGGTCACAGATGGTCACAGATGAACACAGCAACAAGAAAACATATCAGCATCACCATGATGTGATATTTTGCAGTGTTTATTTTAATTTTATTTTTATTTATTCATGAGTCTAACAGCCTCAGGGTAGAAGCTGTTCCTCAGTCTAGTGGTTCTACACTTGATGCTCCTCAACCTCCGTCCTGAGGGGAGTGGGGCAAAGAGTGAGTGTGCTGGATGAGTGAGGTCTTTCATGATACAGGTGGCTCTTTTCCTGCATCTAGAGGTGTAAATGTCTGTGATGGTGGGGAGACTGACTCCAACAGACTTCTGTGCAGCCTTCACCACTCTCTGCAGAGCTTTTCTTTCTTCAACTGTGCAGCCTCCATGCCACACGTTGATGCTGGAGCACAGGATGCTCTCCACTGCACACCTGTAGAACGAGGTGAGAACTGGGCTGCTCAGACCGGCTCGTCTCAGCCGTCTGAGGAAGTAGAGTCTCTGATGACCTTTCTTGATCAGGCTGGTGGTGTTGTTGCTCCAGCTGAGGTTATCATTCAGGTGTACACCCAGGTATTTGTAGCTGGAGACCACTTCCACTGCAGACCCACCTATTACCAGTGGGGCATGGGTGTGTTTGTTCCTTCTGAAGTCCACAATCATCTCCTTTGTCTTCTTCACATTCATGTGAAGATTGTTCTCTTTGCACCAGCTCTCCAGATGTTCCACCTCCTGTCTGTAGCTGGACTCATCATTGTTTGTGATGCATCCCACCACCGCTGTATCATCTGTCTCTATCTCTATTTTTGAACATGGTGATCGATAAACACAACTTATTACAATATTTTTTCCATATTTATTAATTATTTCTATTGTGATAATTTCCATCATATTATCAACTACAATTGACATTTCTCTAATTAATTTACATTTTATTTCCTTATTTGTGAATAAAGCCACTCCTCCACCTCTTTTATTTTTTCTATTCATATGATGTAATTCATATCCTTCAATATATATATTATTTATATTTTCATCATTAAGCCATGTCTCAGATAGTGCTATTATTTTGAAAGTTTTATTACATTTTGTTAGGTTATCTAGTATGTGGGATATATTGGCATTTATCCACAATATTCCTACGCCCCATGACGCTTTGCGCGAAATGTGCGCACGACTTCCGGTTGACCGGAAACACCGTTTGTTTACATGCGAGTAATACAGTTGAAGACAGTCCAAAACTTTGTTGTTTTAGTTCATTAAAAATGTGGGAACACCACTCGTTTTGTTAAAAGAGGAGGGACAAATAAAAAGAAATAACAGATGTGACCTGATCGCGCTGACATAATTTAAAAATACATAAATAGCGAACGCGTTTGCTCCGGCCTCTCGGCTAAGGTTTGTTAGCTGCTATCCCGGCTAAAAATACCTGTCGCGTCTGAGATCTATCGTTTTAAGACAGTAAATCTTCCAAAACTCTCATTAATAAACCCTCCCCGAATAAAAAGATGTGACCTGATCGCGCTGACATAATTTAAAAATACATAAATGGCGAACGCGTTTGCTCCGGCCTCTCGGCTAAGGTTTATTAGCAGCTATCTCGGCTAAAAATACCTGTCGCGTCTGAGATCTATCGTTTTAAGACAGTAAATCTTCCAAAACTCTCATTAATAAACCCTCCCCGAATAAAAAGATGTGACCTGATCGCGCTGACATAATTTAAAAATACATAAATGGCGAACGCGTTTGCTCCGGCCTCTCGGCTAAGGTTTATTAGCAGCTATCTCGGCTAAAAGTACCGGTCGCGC